>JAYESA010000014.1:71201569-71205319 GCA_036927795.1 Iris macrosiphon
TATTCTGGAATTACCTACTGGCATCACATCGTGACTCATACAGGCATCACTCATATTTCTGGCTGCACTCATACTTGATTTATGTGTCGGGTCTTGGATTCACTTATACTAGTCGGGGCGGGAAAATACTCGAGTAGACATGTAAACATTCCCAACTGGAATCATCCCCTCTGGTCTAATCTGGAATGATAGCAGCCGCGCACCTAGTGAGCGGTGAGCCGTACTTACCCCTAGCCGTTTACATGTCGAAATAGGTATTTCAAAGACACGAGTTCATTCTTTCTAGTCTGGACTCTCTTGCATTTCTTGCTGGTCTCACTTATAGTTTTTGGACTTGACTCATTACATGTATTATTTCTGGACTCACTACACGTTCTTGTGCACATACTTGATCTTAGTTTAGATTTCTTGTATCATGTAGTCATTACTATCTTGCTTCTGATATCCATGCATCTTTACCTTTATGCACCAGTGATATATATATATTTTCTTGTTCATACTTTATTTTCTTTACTTTGCTACTTGCTACAACTGCTTTATAGTTTTTATTATTTAATTGGAACTGCTGTTAGAGGTGTACTTGCTCTAATCCTGACTGGATATATTTTTTAGAGCATCCGGAGGATTGGTGTCCGACATTTTATGGACCTCAGCCTGTCGATGGTGTAGACAGGGACCCCTTAGTTTATGAGTAATTTCCGGGTTGGTAGCCGGGATCACTAGGACCTCAGTTATTATTTTTATTAGCTTTTGGTACTGGATTTGTCCCTGGTTTTGGATTGAGACCTTGTATTGTATATGATTCTTGATATTGTTGTATTATTATTATTGTTGTGGTTATTGTTTTAGTAGTTGCAGTTGTTTAGCTTTGTAGTTGTTAGACTTCTGTGTTATCCTATCGTGCTTAGATCGTGATTGAGTATTGTGTTATCATTATTATATTGCTCCTCCGTTTGGAGTTGAGATCTTGACAGGTATATATATTGATTGCGTGAGATTGTTAGCTAGATAGTAGACCTAGACAGCATTCTACCGCCGATGCTGTGGCGTTGGCTGGACGTACCCACGACTCATGCCCAATTTTTTGGGTGCAGGTCGTGACACATTTTTGGTGGTGGCCCATGCAGGTCTCGAGCTTCGCAATTAGTGCGATGTCGTGGTAGTACAATGATTTAGTTGTACTGTTGCGAGCCTGCTTTAGGATATAGGATCTAGGATAAGATTGTACTCAATCACGACTAGGAATAATTCTAATTTAATTATTCTGAAATTGCTTTCTTTTGAAATATTACTGTCTTTCTTTGATGATATCGTATCTTGCACTGTATTGACTTCTTTTGATCTGTGTTCAGGATGCCTCTGAAGACACGATCCCATCATACCATTCCAGCAGTTGCCACCGAGAGGTCTGCTACCTCCCATCCAGCTCATTTTTAGGAAGCTACTACCGCTCCACTCACCACTCTTGTGGTTGAGGGAGCATCTGCTTCTCTCGGGGATCCTCCTCTACTTGTCGATCCGAGGACTACCCCAGTCATTCCGGTGGTGCCTCTACCACCTCCTTTACTAGTAGACACCGTACAGTTGTTTGCGTTCTTCAGGGAGATGATGGACGCGTAGCACCGTCAGGTGGATGTAATGATGCTGGGCATTGAGAACGCCCACCAGGTGGCCATGACGGCAGTGGATAGGGTGGCACAGATTCAGCCACAGGCAGATCAGACTCAACATCCGAGGCCGGGAAGCATCATTGACTTCCAGAGGATGCGGCTCAAGGAGTTTCGGGGTACAGAAGGGGATCCTGTATGCGGATGACTGGATAGAGCATATCGAGGGGATTTTTCGACTAGCACAGATTCCAAACTGCATGCAGATAGAGGCAGCGGGCAATCAGATATTCGACCTTGCTTTGACGTGGTATCGTACAGATACGAGGATCGCAGCACCAGGGCTTACTTGGGAGGCTTTCAAGAGGCTTTTTAAGGAGAAATTTTTCCCAGATGTGGCGCTCAGTGCTTTGGAGAGCCAGTTTGAGGCACTCATCCAGGGAAGCATGCTAGTGGACGAGTACACAGCGGAGTTCTGCCGTCTGGGCAGATTTGTGGATGGCTTGAGTGAGGCAGCAAAGGCAAGGAAGTTTTATAGGGGCTTGGTCATGGCAGTCAAGTCTTTGACTAGGAGCGACAGCAAAGTGACTTTCGAGCAGATAGTAGAAGACGCTTAGAGGGCCGAGGATGAGTTGGAGCTCAAGTTCAAGAGAGGCAGGGATGATTTAGGTAGTGCGAGTGGTAGTGCGGGACCGGCTAAGCGTTCCTATGGGCAAAAGATAGCGCAGCAGGGTCAGGATCAGAGAGTGTCCATTTGTGCCTACTGTAGGAAGGCAGGACACACTTGGGATGTTTGTAGGAGAAGGCTGAAGGTGTGTTTGTTCTGTGAATCCGTTGCTCACCAGATGCGAGATTGCCCCACTACACCTCCATTTGGTGGAGCACAGGATCGAAGAGTTGGAGCTAGGCCATCTGTGGCACAATATCATACCCCACACCAGCAGAGGGAGATACCCCAGCAGGGCAGGGCTTATGCATTGACGGTCGAGGACGCCGATGCTACGGGTGTCGAGTTAGCAGGTCTGTCTCTTTGTTCTTCATCCTGTCCTTTTTTATTCCTTATGGTGTGCTTCATTAGTACCTGTTAGACTTTCTTTGTGTTGTGGTCGATAGTGTAGTGACCCTGATTGAGACTGTGATAACACGACCAGTAGGACCATGATCTTACATGTTGTTTAGGTAGAATTTCTTAACTGTGATTGTTGGGGGTTTCACATAGAGGGAGTGCAGTCGACTTTAAATTTTGAGGACGGAATTTTTTAAGGAGGATAGGCTTGTCACTACCCCATTTCTAGAGCAGGATATTTTTTTTATTTTAATTTGTTTAATTGTATATTTATCATAAATATTTAATTAGTTGATTGTATTATTTTTTTATTAGTTATTTTAATGTTTTGGCTAGCCTGGGCCCATGTCAGACCCTAGTGGACCCTTGTCAGACCCAACTAATACCCTTGTTAGACTTATTTATTGGCTTAGAATAGTTATTTATATTTTAATTAGTTAGTTGGAGTGATTAGAGATTAATTTGAGTGCATTTGGAACCCCAAACCCAACCCCAATTAGGATAACTTTATTTGGAGGGCATTTTGATCATTTCACTAACCTAACCCTAACCCTTAACCCCCCTGGCACCAGCACCCCCATTCATTTCTTTATTCCACTTCTTCTTCTTCTTCTCCACTCTTTTCTTCTTCTTCCTTCTTCCAATTTTCACAATTCCAAGTAAGTTTTCTCCATTTCTTCTCTTCCTTCTTCTATTTCTTCCATCAATGCAAACTCTAACACTTTGCTTTTCCCTAACCTAGATGTGTAGAGCTTAGAATTGGTGTTGGAGCTTGGGTTGGAAGCTTGGAAGCTTGGTGTGGTGGATTTGGAGCTTTTTGGAGACTTTGGCTTGGGATTCCAACTCCCAAGAGGTAAACCCTAATTTTTCCCTTTGTGATTACTCTATTTTAGTGTAATTAGTAGTTTAGAACCTTCCTAGACCTTAGGGCTACC
This sequence comes from Iris macrosiphon, assembly GCA_036927795.1. NCBI lineage: Eukaryota > Viridiplantae > Streptophyta > Magnoliopsida > Asparagales > Iridaceae > Iris > Iris macrosiphon. The sequence goes on from JAYESA010000014.1 coordinate 71,205,178, forward strand.
CGTGGGTTGAAGTTGGAGCTTGTTTGGATGTGTTTGGAGACTTTGACATTAGATTTTATGTCAAATTTGGATGAAATTCGAGATTGGCCCAATTTTTGGTGTTGCCCTAGGTTAGACGGACCTAGGTAGACGTGCTTGGGTG
>JAYESA010000014.1:71207919-71497919 GCA_036927795.1 Iris macrosiphon
TTGACCTAGAGTTAACTTTTTGGACCCAGAGTTGATTTTTGACCCAGATTTCACCCGTTTGACCTAGAACAACCTTAGAAGCTTGTTTTTAGTTATTTTATATCTATTTAACTCATTAGAAACCTGTTCAACCTTGCTTTTAACAATAGGTCCTTGCGACGCCAATTCGGATCGCCAGTTGCTCAGGACATCAAGCGAGTACATTCTTTGATAGTTTTCATTATTTGATGATTATTATGATTCAACTTCTAGTATAGTATTCTCTGATTTTCTTGCATGACACGGACTAGTATTTCTGGATTCATTTACTTGCAATACGTATATTTTATATTTCTGGCCTCTTTTCTGGAATCACCTACTGGCATCATATCATGACTCACTGTTGTTTGATAAAATAAACGGAAAGATAGATATGTGGAAATGAGGTCTTATACGAAAACCCGCCTTTCTTCTGTGTTTACAAACAAGATTATACAATTTAATTCTATACGAGGATGTCGAGTACAATTTATTTAATCTGGGTAAATATTGCTATAGGTGTCTGATCTGCAGTCGATCACTTTGGCCCTTGGACCACATGATGATGAAGAAGTATCGCGGACGACAGAAAGCAGCTTCGAAGGTTGCTAAAGAGGGTGGATGCCCGATGCCAAAGTTGTCAATCCCTTCTCTTTGCCTGAGCTCTGGATTCTTCTCTCTCTCGACCATTTTCTCTCCCAATTGTCGACCTTGGATCTGATACTGGATTCCTTGACCAATCTCCGATCGTTCGATCTTCAATTTTGCGACCTCCTTTTTCTCCACCTTTTTTCTGACCTTTTACCTCTGTTGATAGAGGTCTCTATTTATAAAGTTTTAGTGACAGTGACCACTCAGTCGGTGTAGAAATCGAGCAGTGGGAAGTACAGCCCCCTTTTATACGACGGTTTAAAATAACCAATGCCTGCGTATAGATGACCTTCTGAGTGAGCATGTGACGCATGTCCAACTAAGGGACAAACGCGTATAGCTGCTGCGAAGATCATAGCGTAGAAGCCACGTAGGTAGTTATCCCTTGTGTAGAAGAGGTTGGCGTAGAAGCCAATAACTGTCACCATGGCATAGAAGCCAAATAGGCATAGAAGCCGAGTAGGCGTAGAAGCCAAGTAGGCATAGAAGCCGAGTAGGCATAGAAGCCGAGTAGGCGTAGAAGCCGAGTGGTCATAGAGGCCGAGCGGGCGTAGAAGCCGAGTAGTCATAGAGGCCGAGCAGGCGTAGAAGCCGAGCGGGCATAGAAGCCGAGTGGGCGTAAAAGCTGAGTGGGCATAGAAGCCGAGTGATGTGGACGTTTTAGCCGGAATTATGGCTCTTGGAGATATAATCAAATCTCTTGCATTAAATGCAGAGATCTGCCCCCATCCTGCGCATTAAATGCAGAGGCTTGTCTTTAAGATTTGCCATCATTCTGTGCATTAAATGCAGATACGCGCCTCGAATTCTGTACAAAGAGTAACTGCTGATGTGGCGGTCTGTTGGCCTTCTGCGGAGCGTAAAAAGCTCACGTCTGCCTGTGAAAAGCTGGGCAGCATATCCCCTTGTATGCGTAAGAGCAGTTGGCGCAAAGGAAATGTCACTAGACGACGGTTCGGTGCCATTTAATCAAATCTCCTGTATTAAATGCAGAGATCCGCCATTATCTTGTACATTAAATGCAGAGGCGTATTTTGAAGGTCTGCCACCCTTCTGCGCATAAAATACAGAGACGTGCCTCGGGCATCTGTCAGTATTCGGCGCATTAAATGCAGAGACGTGCCTCGAGCCCTGTACGAAGAGCAGCTTTTGACGTGGCAGGCTGTTTGTCTTCTGCGGGGCGTAAACAGCTCACATCTGCCTATGTAAAACTAGGCGGCATATTCCTTTGTATGCGTTGAAGCGGTCTACGCCAAGGAAATGTCAGTAAATGATAGCATGGGTTGCAGTACCGCGCCATCATTATAGTCGTCGCTTGGGTAGTCGTGCAGTACCCTTTGTCAGGAGTCCAGACGTCAGGTTCATTTCGAAGAATATGAAGCGTTCCTCGTACACTTCAATGCTGCATTAAAAGCGGATGAGTTTTACGCCATAAAGGCGATATAGCACCCTTTTTATGTTGAAGCAACCTGGACATACTGCATTACGCGGATGGTCCTTGAACCTACTTTTTACGCTGTGCTTAGCAGAAAAGCTCTGTTTGCACGGCAATGGCTCTGAGGTCCTCTGTTTATTCTGCCCTGCATCAACATGCTGCGTAGAGCTATTCAGCATATTTTTCATGCTTCTACAAGACCCCCTTCAAAGCTTTTAAATTCCTTGTAATTTGAAATGCTTTGAATGAAGCATGAAATATTCCTCGTAACTCGAAACGCTCTGAATGGAGCCTGAAATGGTCAAGTCTGACACGTTCTTTCAAGGCTGACTTTATGGCAGAGTTATTGGGGATCGGTGTGATCTCTTTCGCCTATAAAAAGGCTGAGGAGTTAACCTGTTCTTCCTATATTTCTTTCACCACACAGAGATGATCGCCGGAGTTCGTCGGGTCAATTTGAGGAAGAAGAAGACCATGTTCTTCCAGCATGTAAGGAGCTGAAAAAGACGGCATCTTCGAGCAAATGTCCTCTGTAACGATGGATCATGGAAGGATATCATAGCCTCCTTTGCTCGGGATAATCAGCAACTTTGTATGGCAGTTCTTCGGGAGAGAGGAAGGGTCGTATTAGACCATGCGGCTTGCAAGCGGTACCTTCTCCCGTTACCTTCGGACGAGGGCAGGCAAACTGGACGCAGAAAAGCAGATTTACCCTGCTTCCTCGTATTGGAGGATGGGTCTGCATAATTTAAGCAGGCCCAGTTTTGTATCCTCCCGCCGTTGACCATATGTCAGTCGGTTTGCGGTCACCGACTGACTGCTGGAGAAGATGGATGAAGAATTTTGCCCTGGCAAAATAGATTCTGGGCGTGATCTTCAGTCGACGATGAGAAAGTCCTTTTAGACGAAATTTCCCTCATATGTAGTCATGAAAATGAAGAAAAACCCTTGTAGACTGGATTTCCCTCATATGTAATCATGGTTTTAATCTTAATAAAATTGTCTTTCTTCTTTGCATATGATTATCTTGCCATACTTTGCTGTGAAGTCTGAATATGTGTAGCTTCGACACATCTGATACTTTATGCCGACTCTATTAGAAAGAGTGTTGGGTCATGTCCTGTCTTTTACGCATAACTAAGGATGCGCAGAAAGCCGTTTTAGCAGTCGAGTGTTCGAAATGTCCTGCTGTTTGGAATGAGGAACCGCGTAGAATTTTGAACTATTTTTTACTTTTGATAAACAAAAATTTTGTTCAGACCGTCGTCTTCAAGAATGATTTCTCGAAAATCCCTTGGAATAGGGCGAGAACTGGCTGTCAAAAACTGAGTCGCCATCTTGAACTGTAGACGAAATATTCAGACTGGATTCTGGATGAACTTCGAATTGACCCATGAAGAAGAGTAACTTTCAATGTTTTGAACTCTGTATGCCTTGGGTACTTGGGATATTTTGAGGTCAAGAAGGAGTATCTTCTGTGTGAACTCCTGTAATTGACCGCCTTGAGAATTGTTCAGATGTACTATACTGGCCTGCGCATTTCTCAGATATGCGAAAAGTCGTGGAGCGTGAAATCATAAGTTTGTTGCCTCTGAGCGTAAAAAGCCACCGAGCGCGAGATCGTAGATTCGTAGCTGCAGAGCGTGAAGTCGTAGGTTCGTAGCCTCTCGAGCGTAAAAACTACAGAGCATAAAAGCATCCGGACGTAAAACCATAGACTAGTAGCCTGTGAGCGTAAAACCGTAGATCCGTAGCCGTCGAGCGTAGAAAGCTCCTTAGCGTAAAAACTGTAGATTCATAGCTTCTGAAAAGAAAATCTTCTGAGCGTGAAGTCGCAGATCTGTTGCCTCTGAGCGTAAAAAAAGCCACCGAGCGTGAGATCATAGATTCGTAGCTGCTGAGCGTGAAGTCGTAGGTTCGTAGCCTCTCGAGCATAAAAGCTACCGAGCATAAAATCATCCGGGCGTAAAACCATAGACTAGTAGCCTGTGAGCGTAAAACCGTAGATCCGTAGCCGTCGAGCGTAGAAAGCTCTTTAGCGTAAAAATTGTGAATCTTCTTTGCACGAAAACTTTTCGAATTCGCTGACTATCCGCCTTCTCTGAGTAAATAGGCTGACGTAGTCCCCAATCATAACCAAATATTAAATATGAGATTTGGTTCGGGATTCGAGGAGTCCATCCGAACGTTATATATACCCCATGTTTCTGAGAGAAAAACTTTTCATCCATCTTCTGCGAAAGAAAGCTTTTGACTGTTCGAGTTCTTCTTCGTTTCTTCTCCGAGTCTTCAAAGTTTCCAGAAATGGCTTCGAAACAAGTCTCCTCCTCTAAGGGAAAGAAGGTTGCTTCTTCTTCTCGTTCTTCTGTGCAAGCAGGGGCGACTTCCGTCGGGCACGGCGAGCTTCATTCTGAACGAAGTATCCCGCCGACTAGCAGTGCACCCGGCCTTAAAGGTAGAGCTTTTGGGATGACAAAAGAACGACTGAAAATCCTTCGCACACGTTGTACGTGAACGTGCTAGGTTGTCTGCTGTGCGGATATCCTCTTCGAGGAATATGATGCACAGAGATGTTTCATCTTTTACGCCCATATTTCTAATGTGTCAGCGCAAAAACTCCATATTTTCGCAGTCTGGCGTAAAAGCTTTGACTGTCGAAAGTTGGCGTATACTATATAATTTGAGCGTCACGCAGGGATAGAAATTCTGGTGTAATAACTCAAATTTTGGCAGTCTGGCATAAAATACAGACTGTCGAAAACTCTACGTATACTGCCAGTCTTGAATTTTATGCCTTGGAATGGGATTCCAGCGTAATGATCAAGTTTTTACAGTCTTGGCGTAAAGCATAGAATGTTGATTTTTTTGCATATGCTACAAGATCTGTAATGTCCAGTTATAGGAACTGATGTGTTTTTCTTGCACTCTTGCAGTTAACTTGCATGCGTCTCTGCTAGCCGATGTGATGGGTTCTGCCGCCGGGATACTGCACTCCAACTATCTGGAGGACCTGTCGCACGTGACATTTCCTATCTCCGGGCCCCAGTATCCTGAAGGAAGGAAAATTTTGATATCGGCTCAGGGCGAGCGAACACTGCTGAACATGATCAACGGAGAGCCCCTGACGTACATAGATGGGGACCAATACATAAAGCCGGCTTTTCTCTTCGGGGACATGATTGACAAGTAGTCCCAGACGAAGCCCAAGAAAGAACTCTGGGTTTTCCCTGCCGGGAACTTAGTTTTGTATCTGCCCAATATGCCGAGGGACTATCCCATCTCGGCATTCTTCCATGCTACACATCCCAGAAGGATGTCGTGGACGCTGACTCCTGATCTTCCCAGCAGGCCAGGGAAGATATTTCATCTGAAATGAGCTAACCAGGGGTCGTTTGTTAGCCGCCCTACCGGCAATATGATGATGTTCAGGGGACTGTACCCGGGCAGTGTCCCAAGTGAAGATAGTTTAGTGATCCAGTCGGTCCAATTGCCAACTTTCTACAATGATTTTATGGGGCGCGGGGGAGTATACCCTAAGGTGAACCCTCGGACAGGCGGGTGGATCACCCCCACAAATCTTCGATGGGCTCGCTTAGCTGATTGGGCCCTGAAGCATTTTCAGATCGATCTTGAGAGCATTGGTCTGTTTGCAGCTGTGAGTGCCACCAGTGTTGGGTTGCCTCTCAACCCCAACCTGTTTCTGGAACTTATGGAGCGATACATCTTGTTCACCAGGACTTTTGCCACTCCACTGGGGGAGTTGGGATTGGCCCTCCATGAGATGGCAGAGATCTCGAGACTGCCGATGGGTGATACTCCATATGAAGAGTATGTTCCCACGAACCGGGAGTTGGGGGATTCGGACCCTCGGGTAGTGGAAGTGTACCAGGAGCTGATGTGCCACTACCTTGCTTGCACCGCTTTTTATGGTGAGCCATCGGATTTGGCTCACATCAGTAAATGGACGTCCTAGCTCTTCTTTCACTGGTCCAGGACTGCTAAGCCGGAGAAGGTATTGGAAGGCAAGGATCAGCCTTTGAATCCTCTGAGCGTGCTTAATGCTGAGGTAGTTGACGATCTCATGGAAGACGCTGGGGCTCCGGACTTGATCCTCGACGAAGGGATAGGGAAGTATCCCGTATGCACCAAGGCCTATAGTTATTTGAGGTGCTGCCGCAGGCCTCTGTCCAGGGAAGCTCAACTGGCTGGCTTTCTCTCCATATGGCTGCGCCGACTGGTGGTACCCGGTATCGCATCTGCGGACCGCACTCACCGCAATATGCTATGGCCTGCAGTGCGTCTGGTGTTTGGGGCAAGACTGGGCTTGCTCCCTGCCATGGTTTGCCGCATTCAAGCTGGCCTGAGGGCCATGACCGACGGGCTGCTCGCCGATGAAACTCGGCGTGATAGCTTTTCCAGGGTAGAATTACTATACCTGTATCTGATGGGATGGTTAATTCTTCATAACCCAGGGTTATGTCTCCCGGCTCTGGCAGTAGTTCGGGGGCTAGCTTCTTGTTAACTACCAGAATTCCTCCTGGAACGTGACCACAGTTATAGACTATCGGCGGGCACTGAATCTTAGTCACAGCTGGAAGCTCTTCTGTACGGTTCCCCCTGTACATCTCAATCAACAGTGGATCAGACTTCAGGATGTAGGCGACGGGAAGACCGTTCTTTCTCCTGAGTCTTTTAATTGGTTGGTCTGCATTAGACCTTCCCATCTACTGTACAGGAGTGAAGACCATTACTTCTTCGAGCCCTACTTGCCTAGTCGGTTTGCCAGACAATTTGGGTACGATCAGTTGCACGTGGGCAATGCCGTCACCAGCTTCAGGTCTAGGGGTGGACTCATTGATGGAGCCAGAGGATGGCGATATTTCATCATGGGTTGCACTGAGGCAACTTTTACCGTGCTCGTCCTTTCACTTTCCACGGAGCTGCGCATTCTCTACCCGTATGCCCAGTTCTATGTGGCAACCAACACCTTCCATCGTGATTTTGACATGCATAGAAGTTTTAGGGTGCCCTCTTCCAAGTCTGGGGGAAGAGTCGAAGTCCCCTCGGTTTCTTCTGACGAGGGTGAGGAGTCCGTCAATCCAGATGAGCCTCTGTTGGCGGTATCGAGGGGTGAAGTACCTCTGCCTGCGGGGCCTTTGGTAATCTCTGGGAAGCGAAGGGCTCCTACTCCGAAGGAGACTTCCCCTCGCAAGAGGAAGAAGAAGACGGTTATTCGTCCTCTTCGGATTTCTGGTATTGAGGCTCCTAGAAGTGAGCCTGCATCTTCCCATGTCGGGGATAATTCTTTGATTGGAGGTTCCTCGCCTTTTAGAGAGGGAACCTCGACAGTCCCGGCTGGCGGTGCCGAAGAATTCCTGCTGGAGGCTGCTGTCGCTGCTACTGCTTCCGGTAGTGGAACGAGATCGCCTTCGGGGCCGATCCGAATGAGGATATCTTTACCCAGGTCAGCATCGGGAGAGACCCCTGCCGTGTTTGTAGGTGCATCCAGCGAGATTCCAGCTGATGAATCTCGAGGGGATCTCGGCGAAGATTCGGAAGAGTACTTGCAGATATTCGGGAGAGCACCCCCGTCTCCAGGTATGACAGCTTGCCTAGCATCACTAAGAAATGATTTAGCTGTATTGGCCATGGACGCGACATATACACCATTGGCCATGGGTAAATGTCATCTTTTATGCCTCTTCTTTTAGGAAAATTAACATTATGCTGATATTAACTTCCTTTTGTCTTCTTTTCAGGGGAAGACCTCTTCGGGGAGGGCAGTGTAGATGCGCCCTTTGGCTCTGTGTCTGGTCCTGGTGGCGACACGGATGTGCCTGATTTTGAAGAGGAAGCATCTTTGGGTGTCGGCTCGTCAGTCGAAGAGATTCCGATATCTCAGGAGGAGGACGAGCCTGTCGTTGCGACAATGCCTCCTTTGAGTACGTCGGTCACTGCGTCCGGTGTTGGCGCTTCTTCTTTTGTCGCATCTCCTGTTGAGGTGACGGCCATGGCAACATCGTCTGCAGTTGTTCTTGGAGGGGGACTCGCCACTATCGCGGCCACTCCCAGCGTCCATTCGGATCTAGCTGCGCTGACCACGCAGTACACTGGTATCTTCTATGCCACCTTGAAAATATTAATATCAATGGTGTTGGAGAAGAATTTAGGCTTTGCGACGCTGAAGAGGGCCTCCCGGGCCTCTATTGTGTCGATCTGACAATTCAACGACACTGGGGTAGCTGACGCGCTGGAGGAGATAGTTAATGGTTTGGAGCAACCCATTAACGAATACTTGCAGCTTGCTCAAGGCAACATTGACGATCTCGTTCAAGCTAGGTACGACTCCCTGACTGTGCAGGTTGCTGAACAGATGGCATCTCTGAATAAGTCCATCGAGGCTCAGCAGCGGGAGATGGACGAAGAACGTGTCCAATTAGGGTATGTCGTTCCCGAGTTGACCCGGTACGAAGCCGAATATGAGGAAGCGGCAGCGCAGGCCCGCATATTGAAGGATGAGCTCGTTCGAGTAGAGGCGAAGGCTCTCTCTTTATCGGCAGCCCGAGATATGCTGAAGGAGCGACGGGCGACTGTTCAGCAGAATCTGGCGCACGTGGGTGCTTTCCACTCATGTTTTTGCGGGCTCGGTCTGAGCTAGCTGCTTCGGACAATGATGCGGCAAGGTGGGAACGGGCTCGTGCCGACGTCTTGAACTCCCAGGATGAGAGAATGGTTGCTCTGGCGCAGCAGATTTGCGACCTAACCGCTCCCCCCAAATGATGTACTTTTTTGCTTTTCAATGTACTTTCGCTCTTTTTTGGGAATAATAAAGAGGCTTTCATCTGACTTTGTGGACCCATCATTTTGGAATATAAATGACAGGTTTGGGTGAAAGTGATATCAGAGGTAATATGGACGTGACATACTCTCGATAAATTCTAGCAGGACGCATCTATTCAGAGGTAATATGAACATGATAGAATACGATCCCACTAGTTTCGTTTTGGAAGTAGTTTTGTCAGAATGAGATTTTTGCCATATTCTACTTGAGCAAAGTAGGTTAAGCATAGTACCTTTTCAGGAATTTGCCATTGATAGGAGCCATTAACAGGTCTCCATTATGCTTGGCTAACCTGTAAGCGCCGTTTGAGAACGTCGTCTCGATCACATAAGGGCCTTCCCATTTGGGCTGGAATTTGCCCTTACTCCTGTGAGTAAGAATCATCGGCCTTCTTACGGCTAAGACTAGCTTGCCGACTTTGAACACTCTTTTCTTTATTTTTTGATTAAAAGCTCTGAAAATGCGTGCTTGGTAGAATGCGATGCGCTGTTGAGCTTGGAGGCATTTCTCGTCTAATCCTTCTAGCTCTTGAAGCCTTAAAAGGTCATTCTTTTCTTGAGTCAACTTATTAGCCACGGCTATCCTGAGTGACGGAATCTGGATCTCGATGGGGAGAACTGCTTCGCTCTTGTAAACCAATGAGAATGGGGTACAACCTATCGGTGCTCGTACCGTTGTGCGGTATGCCTAGAGACATTCTCCCAGCTTCTCATTCCAATCCCTCTTGTTTGAAGAGACGAACTTTTTCAAGAGCTTGATAATGGTTTTTTTGAAAGCTTCCGCCAAACCATTAGCAGCAAGATTATATGTCGTAGAGGCCATATTCTGTATTCGATTTTTATCGCAAAATCGATGAAAGGCTTGGCTGATGAATTGAGGCCCATTGTCATGAATTATCCTCCGGGGTATCCCGAAACGATAAATGACGTGATGCTTGATGAAGCTGATCACATTAGATGTCTTCACCTCAGCAAGAGGGATCGCCTCTGCCCATTTGGAGAAATAATCCGTGATGGCCAGTATGAACCGGTGACCTCTGGAAGAAGACGGGTGAATAGGACCAATGATATCCATACCCCATGCTTCGAAAGGCAAGGACGCAACCGTAGGATGTAGATGTTCAGGAGGCTGATGGATAAAGTCTGCATGGACCTGACAGGCTCCGCACTATCTTGCGTACTTTATTGCATCCGTGATCATAGTAGGCCAGTAATAGCCCATTCTCCTGACGCGATCCTGTAGCTTAGGCCCTGGTTAATGCGCTCCGCATACGCCGTCATGAGCTTCATGGATGATCCGCTGTGCCTCATCATCTGAAAGACATCTCAATAGCAGTTCGTCATAGGTCCGGTGATATAGACACTGTGAGGATGCCTCAAAATAGAAGCATAATGATTATCTTTTGACGGATACTGCTTCTTTAGGGTCCTCCGACAAGATTCTGTATGCTACGAAATCTATAAAGGGACTTCTCCAGTCTCTCCTGGGAGGATCTGTGTTCACAGCGTAGCTGCATTCTATGTGAAAGTTGTTTTTCACACAGAATAAATCTCTGCTAAGAAAGATTACCGAATTCTGCCTTCTTATAGGAATAGCTAAATCTGCAGCTAGACTGGCTAGGGCATCAGCTTCCAGATTCTGAGATCGGGGCACATGCTCTAGGAAGAATCCCTTGAATGTCATGGCTATCTCGATCATTGCTCGGTGATAGGGGATGAGGTCTAGATTCCGGACTTCGTATATTCCTCTGACTTGATTGACGATCAGCAGAGAGTCACCGAAAGCTTTCAGAGATTCGACGCCCAATTCTTTAGCGACTTGGAGCCCAATTAGTAGAGCGTTATACTCTGCCACATTATTAGAACAGGGCTCGCTAAGAGAATATGCTCGGTAGATGACGAGCTTATCAGGAGCAACCAAGACAATTCCTACTCTCGAAACCACATTTCCCCTGGGACCAGTTTTGGAGGCACCATCGAAGAATAGTTGCCATGCATCACCTTCCATTGCGGAATTACATTCTGTAACTTCGTCGGGAATGTCCTCGTACAGCTTGGAGGCCTCCGGGATCGGATGAGAAGCTAGGAAATCAGCCAATGCTTGGCCTTTGACGGACTTCTGAGGGACATACACCATGTCATACGTTGTTAATAACATTGCCCAAGTCGCCAGTCGGGAATTAAGAACGCTTGGCTTGTTCATCAGTACCCGAAGGGGATTGACCCTGGAGATGATGTGAATGGTTTGGCCTGTGACATACTGCCGTATTTTCTGGATAGCGAATATCAGAGCCAAGCATTCTTTCTCCACTGGGTTGTACCGGTGTTCGGCTCCGACCATCATTCTGCTGAGGTAGTAGATAGCCTATTTATGACCCGTATCGTTCTTTTGCACGAGAAAAGCTCCCACAGAATGATCCATCGCTCGAACGTACAGCACGAATGGTCTTCCTATGACTGGAGGTACCAGAACTGGCGGGCTAGTGAGGTAGCGCTTGATATCACCGAACGCTTGCTGACAGGCTTCGTCCCATACGAAGGATACACCTTTCTTCATGAGATGAGAAAAGGGCTGACATCTCCCAGAGAGGTTGGATATGAATCTCCGGATATAAGCCAGACGACCTTGAAATCCCCTGAGTTCTATCAGATTATGGGGCGGTCGCATTTCTAAGATGGCCTTGACTATATCAGGGTCCACTTGAATGCCTTTGGCGGTAATGACAAATCCCAGGAATTTGCCGCTAGATACCCCCAGAAAGGACTTTGTAGGATTCATTTTGAGTTGAGTTGGCGCATAAATTCAAATAATATCTTCAAGTCTTGGATGTGATTGTCCTTGAGGTAGCTTTTGACAGCTACATCGTCTACATAATACTCCACTGTCTTGCGTAAATGCTCATGGAATATGTTACTCATAGCCCATTGGTATGTAGCCCCGGCATTCTTCAATCCGAATGGCATGACCGTATAGCAATATACCCCCAATGGTGTCCGGAAGGCAGTATACTTCTCGTCTTCATGATGCATCTTGATTTGGTTGTATCCTAAAAATCCATCCATGAAGGACATACGTTCAAAACTGCATGTATTGTCAATCATGACGTCTGTGATGGGAAGAGGAAACTCATCCTTGGGGCAGGCCGTATTCATATCTCGGTAATCGATGCAGATACGTACTTTCCCATTTTTTTATGACCGGGACAATATTGGCGACCCAGTCGGGATGTTGTTCTTCTCGGATGAAGCCGCAGGCTATCAACTTCTTGACTTCAGCTTCAATGGCGTCCATCATATCCGGGCGGAACCGGCGTTGGTGCTGCTTCACAGGCTTTGAATCGGGCAATATATTTAGCTTATGAGTAGCCACTTTTGGATCAAGGCCTGGCATGTCCTCATAATTCCACGCAAAGACGTCGATATATTCTTTTATCAGCTGGATAACTTCTTCCTTTTCTGCTTCGGAAAGATTGTTACTGATAAATATCGGCTTTGGCGAAAGTTCATCCCCAACGTCAATCTGGATAACTTTATCTTCAGTGGGAGGTACTCTCTGCTCGAAGCGGAACTCCCATTGTGTATCCATTTGCTGAGCCCAAGCGTCATTCTCAAATAGTTCAGATTCTTGTTCGTCTGCTTCGAAGGAATCTGTCACTACCATATTTACTGATAATGTTCGTTCGAGAGCATGAGATGAGTCGGAGGGCGCCGAGCCGTTTTGAGAAGAGAAAAAGATATCCTCGTTCAACTCAGGAGTTGCAAGGGAGGTGGTATACACTAACCCGAAACGAGTTTGTTGATAGTAGGGATTGCCGTGCAGCGGCATTCGCCTGCCTTTCCCGTAGTTGAGACCTGGTTTCAGCTTCAAGTTATAACCCATACTTTGCATGATCTTCAAAGCTTGCGGGCAGTATCTGTGAACCTGCATTTTACCAATATCGTCGTCGGGAGAATCCTCTTGTACAATCGGTCCCTTGCGCATGTGGCCGAAGACTATTGAATGCTGACTGCTGTAAGTAGGCGGGACAATAAAGATAGAATCCTCATGCGGTTCATATGTCGTGGTGACATTGGATGATGATGCCACTTCCCATATATACGGATGATAGGAATCTATAGCTTCCAAGAATTTTTGCTCTATAGGTTCTGTATCGTCATGGGGAGAGGATTCCTGGTTCGGAATTTGAGCGTCAATATACTGAAAAAGAGGATGTTTATTATCATCTGAAACTTCGTTCCCGGTTGCATTTACATCGGTTGGCTGCCTGCTGCGCCGAAGGTTGATGACCAAGGATGGAGGCTTCTGGTTCAAAGTGATCACTAGAGGATCACCCCCTTTTCCTGACCTGGTTTTGTTCAGGCGGATAGCCATAGGCTCTATGGCTTTTGGACAAGTAGTCCGTCTTTCACCTTGATTGACAGCGGTTGTTCGGCAGAGGGTTCTTCTGGCTCCCGGTGGGATTCCTTCTCTGCTTTGGCTGTCACCTCTTTCGTGTAGTCTTGAGAGTATAACACGGCATCGGAGTAGTAGAATTCTACTCCTCTAAACGGGTTCAGGTCAGCAAACTCCGTTTGTACTGTTCCTTGTACGTCTACATATTTAAAGCATCGATGTAGAGTTGAAGGAACGATGTTGTGGTCGTGGATCCAAGGTCTGCCCAGCAGAATATTGTAGGATACCTCTGAATCAATGACGTAATATGTGGCCACTGATCTAAGGTTGCCAATCTGGATCCTCAGGCGAATCTTCCCCAACGGCTTACTCTTTCTTGCGTTGAAACCCACGATTGTAGTAGTGGTGTAAGCCAATTCGCTGGTAGGAATCCTCAGCGGTCTGAGCAGACTATGAGGAATGATGCTGATTGATAATCCCGGATCTATGTGAATCCGATCAACCTCCATGGAACCGACGTACCCGGTATAATAGAGGGGTCTGTCATGCCTGTTATGTTTTAACAGTATGTCATCTTGAGTGAAAGTGATATTTGGGACCACCTCCATCACATTGTGGCATTGAGGACATGCCACTGGTTCTTCGTCAGGGGACTTAAGCTGGGTCAAATATACATCCGCCTGCATCAGTGCTTCGCTCAGGGCTAGATGAGTATCTTGGGAGAGCCTGAGTAGTTCGAAGATAGACAACCTGGCTGGTGTATTAGCCAGTTGGGCCAGGATGTCGAAGTTGTACGACTTCTCTAAACCTTTGTTTTGAATATTTTTCACAGGTTTGTCGAAACGCACTTCTTTTTGCTTCCCTTTGTCCGCCGAAGTTGGTCTCGAAGGACCGGCTCCTGCTACGGCGAACTCTGGTTCTGAAGGCTTGGCAGCTGAAGCGTCTGCCGGTGCATCTTCCTGGCTGGCTTCATGGTCCTTGAGGTAAGTTTTCCCTGAACGGGTTCCAGTGGCCAAGACCTCGTCTTCTGATATCGAGTCTGCCGCAACCATGTGACATGGTTTGTGCTTCGATTTCTTCTTAGACTTAGCCTTAGCAGCTTGAGTCTCTTTCTCGATCCCGGGCACCAAATCTGGATGAACCCACATAATCTTGCCTCGCTAGGTAGTTAGTGGTACTAGATCATGATTCTGACCTCTAGCTGGAGGGACATTAACGATGTTCATCGTCGTCCGGGAAATAGGCGTAACACCGTCCGGGATATCTTGGGGAGGCAGATTGCCAAATTATAGAGAGATCATGTTGGCTGTGACTGTCTTCTCGCTGTTGCGCAGAGTGATGGCCTTAGCATCGATCAGCTCCTGGATCTTCCTTTTCAGTATATAACACGCCTTTGTAGGGTGGTGTATGTACCTATGGAAGATGCAGTACTTGGGGTTGTTGGTATTGCCGGCCTCATTGGGCCGTCTTACCTCAGGAAGGGTAATCTTGCCACTTTTGACGAGACATTTGAATATGCTCGGAATATCGTCGTCGTCGAAAGAGTACACTTCAATGGGCCTGGAAGTCCCCGGTTTCGTCTGCGTGGTAGCCACAGTCTTTTTCCTGGACATGTTGATCGCCAGAGCTTCTTTACCCTTGGTACCCCGAGGATGGTCGATGTTGGAGGATGACCTCTTGCCTTTATCGGAGGCCGAGATCATGATGCCATTATCGCGCGCCTTCTGACTGTTGTCTTCCGTGGCCACCGCTGAGAGGATGAACATGGGCCAATCATGGAACTGATATGGTCCTGTGAACACCAAGATCACGGGAAGAAGGTTATTTCTGCAGATGTCCACTAATGCTGAGTCTGGAACTCCTGGAGGCATTTGTAAAGTGGCTTGACGAAAACGTTCGATAAAAGTACAAACATTCTCTTTTTCCTTCTGCTTGACTTCGATGAAAGAGGACATAGACATGTCCATCCCTCCTTCGTAGAATCGTGTGAAGAATAACGCCTTGAAGTCTTCAAAAGAAGTAATGCAGTTGTCCGCCAGACTTCGGTACCACTGATAAGCTACCCCCGAGAGACAGCCTTTGAACACCCGAGTGAGGAGGGCGTCGTTCCCTTGTAATAACACCGTCATCATACTGAAGTAGTTCATGTACTGACTCGGTGACATTTTTCCTTCGAACAAAGCCATAGTCTGTGGTTTGTATCTAGGAGGGAAAGGGACCTCTTCCCAGATAACTGGGTAAGGTTGGTTGATTCCCAATTTCTTGAGCTGGTCTTTGTACTTCAGGGCATCAAATTGGGCTTTCAACTCCCGTACTGCCTGTATCGGATCTTTAGCCGGTAGCGGGACCACGGAGTGATGAGGAATCGATTGTATCGTGACTCCGATGGGAGGTAATACATTCTCCGAGTGAGGAAGCAGAGGAACTGCTGACTCCTGATCTAGAGCAGGCTCTTGGATCGCGTTGGATGGTGGTAAGTCCACCCCCACACGTATCTGAGTTAGAGGGACCGACGCTTGAGCCATAGCAGCTGTGTGTTGAGTCAGCATTATCTGGTGCATGTTCTCCATCGTGGATTGCATTTCTTTTAGAGATGTCTCCAGTACAGTAATGCGCTGCTCAGCGCTCCCTGATGGGGAAGCTTCCTCGCGTTCATCTCCAATGGCATAAACTCCCATCTCCCTGGGTGTCATTGAAAGATTAGTATAGGTCTCTGTAGAAGTTAACTCTATACTTTCAGTATCTGATTCAGGAGACTGGCGACCCCCAGCTTCAGAATCAGAAAAGTACAAAGTCGGTTGTCGCGACCTCGAACGGGTGTTGCGGAACACCCCAGCTTCAGTGTTCCTAAGGAGCTGGTTGAATCTCCTTCGGCTCGGAGCTTTAGAGGGATGACATCTTGAGCCCGATCTTCCTCTAGGTATGTATGAAGCCATGTTCATCGATGCATGTGTGGGCTCCTCTTCCTGGAAAGATGGAGAGTAGCTCAACCGGTCAAAAACTGACCATTTTACTTCAGAACAACAACAATTAATTACAATCCTATGACTATTACAAGAGTGCTCGTTAGGAGGCGTAATAGTCATGCTGGAAGATCCCCTATCCTTGCATTTCTGGATCAGGTACTTGCACAGGTCAGGAGGAGTTACAGAAGAAGAAGATGACTTGTTTCTTCCGTTCACATCAGTGGGCATGCGAATGTTGGGAGCCCTAGTTTTCCCTGTGCCACCTGTATACAACAGGTTGGCCATCTGGGTGGCGAATAATCCCCGAGGAGGGTGTCTTTCCGTAAATTGAGCCTTCTTTACGCTGAGGTGATTCTTCTGACGTAATTTGGAGCTCTGATCCGGTTGGCGTAAAGCTGAGGATGTCCTCAGTCGGCCATTAGCCTCTCGTGTAATCCGGAGGGCTGGCAGATTCTTCCCTTGTTGGCGTAAAGGCCGAGAAGTTGAGTCGTCCGCCGCTTGCTTTCCCTTGCGTAGATTGCAGGGATCATCTACTTTCCCGCGGAAGGCAGATGTATTTTTATGCTCGAAGAGCGTTTGGAGCTTCTGATTTGGCGCTAAGGCCTTGTTAGAAGTTTTGTCTGTTCCGCCAGGGAAAGGAGACTGATTTTGTCACTACCACATTTCGAAAATAGGGGTATTTTTGACTTTTTATAATATTTAATATTATGGTAGTTATAATTAATTAATTTCATGATAGTAAATTTGATTTAAATAATTATGTGTGACGTGTAATTAAATATAGTATTGTATGCAGTGTTCATTTGTGTTTTGCTGGTAGACTTGACCTAGAAGCCAGAAGATGAAAACCTGTCCGAATTATAGAATTCTGGATTTAATTGTTTTATTTAGAATTTATTTATTAGCGATTGTAATTAATTATCTTAATTTATTTAATTATTGTGCATTGCCTTTGCTTCAATATTTGGAGCGCTACCCTGACCTTTGTCTTCCAACAAATTTCACAATCTTGCCCTAGACATGCCCGCCTTCCATTCTGCTATTTTTGCAACTCATAATTATGCTCCCTGTGCATTATTTCTAGCCGCACAAAAATCGTCGCGGACGTTATTTAATAAATTCCTATTTTTGTATCGTTGTGCGTTCCAATTGAAATTGGAGGCAATCTTGACCTATTTTTCGTGCGGCCCAAATTAGGGTAATATTCTGTTCTGAGTCTTCTTCATTATTGGTATTGATGACCTGACCTGATTTTGGCCCCATGTACTCCTAATTAATTTTTGAACACAACTTGCATTTTATTCTAATTTAATTGAGGATACTATTTAAACCAATTTTGAAATTCCAATTTAATTCCAGTGCCCTGTTATTTGAGCCCACACAAATCTTACAGCACCCCTGACCCTACAAAACACCGAATCACCGCAAAATTTTTGTCATTTTTTGTGTTTGTGCAATTTCTCGAATTTAAGGGGCTAAGTTGCAATTATTCAATTGTAGGTGTCATCACCCCATTGTCCAAGACCAAATGAAAAGGTTATTTATTGTGGACCAAATTGCATTTTCCCAACTCTACTTTACATGAAAACAATTTCCTTCATGAACAATTTGGACCACTCGTTTAAAGTGGGTACATCACCACCCTTCATCCACATCTCACCCCTCCCTATTTAATGTCTTATCAAGCCCTAATCCCCAAAAATTTAACCTAGGGAAACACACCTCCCCCAAGCCCCAACTGTAGCCTCCACAAATTTCTCCAATTTCTTTTCTTCTCTTCTTCTTCTCCTTTCTTCTTCTTCTTCCCTTGTTGTTTTTATTTCAAAGGAGGGGGAAATCAAACCTTCACCACCACCATCACTGTTACCACTTTTTCCCCGAGCCGGCCCTCACTCCGGTCGACCCGCCGGAGACCGTAGCTCCACCCCGGCCTCGCTGATCGACCACAGTCGACCCACTGATCCCTCCGGCCGCATCCACCGGCGGCCAAGCCTCAACTCCGTCCGACCCCGTTCTTCATCTCATCCCTCCGGCGTAGATCGTTTCCCGTCGGCCCGCAGCGAGCCGACTGCTCCTCCTCCCCGCTGCTCTCCACTTCTGTGTCACCCTCCGGCTGCTGTACAACTCCTCCACCATCCCATCTCCTTCCCCGATATTCTCCGGCCACAGTCCCTTACAGCCGACACCCCGACCCTGGTCGGCCGAGCTCCGCCGCACTTTTTCCCTCGGCGGCCCACTGTTATTCTCCGGCAAGTAGTTGCCTGCTGCCGCCGCTCCCGGAGGAGCTGAAGGTTCTTCCTCCGGACGAAGGGTTCAGCTGGAGCAAGGAGAACTACAGTGGCTGGAAGAGGGCTATCGACATCTGAGCCTTCGTGCTCTCGTTTTTGCATGAAGCTTATCACAGAAGAGAAGCAGAAATCAAGAAGGAAGAAAGCTGCATCATGGTTAAGAGAACAGATGTTGCAACTAGGCCCCACCTTTATTAAACTTGGCCAGCTATGTTCAACGAGATCTGATTTATGCCCGAAAGAATTCGTGGCTGAACTTGCTCAAATACAGGATAGAGTACCTATATTTTCATCTGAAAATGCAAGAGCTTTCATACAGACAGAGTTGGGTGCACCAGTGGATATATTTTATTCAAGAAATTTGAAGATCGTCCTGTAGCCGCAGTCCGGCCATCCTTCCCGGCCAGCCGACAACCCTCAGTGAGATCTCCTCCTCATCTTTTTCCCCCTTTATTTGAAATTAATTCTATATAAATGTTATGGTAATTAAACGCATTAGTATATATAATTAATTTAGTATTATAGTAAAATTCTAATTTGGCTTATATTCTTATGAATATACCTTGTATAAAGTATTTCCTAGTAGATAATTATAATTAAAACATACAATATTATTTTTACTTAAAATATATATAAATACGCATATCTATTTTCGTACCAAATGTATTTAATATTATATGTTAGTACGATATGTACATTCCTATATGTCTCTACTAGATGACCCGAGAGTAAATACGAATACCCCGTATTTACATGGACCTGACCCTGTGAACGGTCAGTTGACTGCCACGCGTACGCTGACGTACTGGAAAGCCCCGTACATTATGATCGTCTGTCTTGCCCAGCAAATCGCAGACGCGACGCCCGTGCAATTTGACGCACACTGACCCTAGGTTGACTAGTGCCATACCTGGCACGGCCCCGAGTTCGATGTTTTATGTTGCGTTAGTATAACACCTGATGCAAATGTTGTATTGATATTTTAGGACTGTTGGATCCTCCAGACGATACTCTGGGACAGGACATTGGTTTTACCAGCTAAGGACCCAAGGCGAGTACATTCTCTGATTAGTTTCTAATTTATGATATCTCCTATGTTCACTGTATCTAGTGTAAATATTCATGTTCCTGACACGTTGGTTACACGGATTGGTATACACGGATCTCGTCATGAGATGTTATTCCTTATCCATGGTGTAGCTTGTACAAGACTTGTTTCCTTGATATCTTGTGCATGTACAGACACTGATTCCCGGAGAGATTTGCTACCTTCCTAGGGAATCCCGTGCCATAGCGTACCATGATTGGATCTACTATACCAGTCGGGGGTTTGGGGAGTACTTTAGTGTAGATATGTGATCATACCCAACTTTATATGCACCATAGCTCACCCCACATCTCACGTCGGGTGCGGCCTGACCATTTACATGCTCCATAGCTGTTACGTGTGATTAGCCTGATCTCTACATGCATCATAGCTAACCAACGGTTAGCCTGACTTTATATGAACCATAGCTAATCACATGTAACCAGCCTGATCAAGTTCCCAAGCCGATCACATATTAAAGCTAGTACTCACACACTTAGTCATAGGTTCCTTGCTCATGGACATATTGTTTCTTTTCCTGCAGTTACTTACAGTATGTCCAGTATTTCTTTCATTGTACATTTTTCGTACCTATACATGCATCTGGTATATTTCCATCTAGAACTGCTACATAGTTTATGTCATTTATATAGAACTGCTAGTTAGAGATGTACTTTGCTCCTTCCTGACTGGAAAATATTTTTCCAGACTGTGACCTTAGTAGACTGGTTTCCGACACACTTGGGGATTGGAAGTTAATGATTGCAGGTATGATTATTTTGTCGTTAGACTTGTCTTATATTTCTTGCTTGCCTTGATATCTCATCGTGCTTTAGTTTATGTGATTGAGTATTTCTAGCATTATTTTATGATATCCACGTCTCCTTATGGAGTTGGGTATTCACGGGAGTTTGATTAGATAGTTACATGACCCAGACAGCGTTCTACCGCCGATGCTGCGACGTAGGCTGGACGTACCCACGCACTCGTGCCCCTAAACCGGGTGCGGGTCATGACACGTTTTTAGTGGTGGCCCATGCAGGTCAGACTTCGCTAGTCGTGCGATGTCGTGGTAGTGCGACGTCATAGTTGTACTACTGCGTGCCTGCGATAGGATCTAGGACATAGGATACTAAGACGAGAGCAAATACTCAATCACAAATTTTTGAGAGATTCCTGGGATGACCCCATGAGAATCTTATTATAATTTCCAATTTAATTCCTTCGCCCTTGTTTCCGTCCGTCCTCACTCGTTGATATTGAGTTTGATTCTTGTTGACCAGTTGTTAACTTTAATTCTTGGTATCGTTGTTGAGTTAATTTCATATTGAGATGAATTTTACGGACTAGAATTTATGGTATCATCTGATGACATATATTGATGAGGACAGTGAGAAAGGTAAAACGTCTACTTTGGTTATGGAACCTAGAGTTTATCGCAGCCATATTAGCTGTCGTGACGAGAACGTAGGAACCTAACTTGGATGTACATACTTTAGTTATGAGATTTAGAGTTTCTTGCAGCCATACCGGTTGGCGTGGCGAGGATTCTAGATGACATGATTATAGGGTTGCATACCTTAGTTACGGAACCTGTCGTTTATCGCATCTATGCTTACTGGCGTGGCGAGAATTCTGAGTGTCATGATTTCGGATAGACATGTATGATTATCAGGTTGTATCTTAAATTGGTTCTTAAAGTGTCATCTCAAGACTTATCTATTTCTGTTATTCCAGGACTTTGTTCCATCGTTTCTTTTGTTGCTAACGATAGCAATACTTTCAGTCCTCAATCCAATTCCTTTTGAGCTTATTTTCTTTGAGGATTCCTTGTTAGTATGATAATTAGTGACTTGTGATTTTGTCTGTATCTTGAGTATTAGTATGGACTGAGTGTGACTTGTGAGTTTGTAAGTATTTCCTAGTTGGACATGTGAGCAGAAGGATTTAATCTAGCGTTAGCCCTTAGCATAGTACCTTGTACCAATGGTTCTGGGATAAGTGTCATTAGAGACTGAGAGTTAAGGAGAGTATAGAGTATCAGTGATAGTTCTCAGAGTTAGTATCAGAGCCAATTACCCGTCCTGGATAATCATGATTATGTAATTGAGTGATCTATGCAAACGATTAAGTATCCAGGAATTGTGTTAAGGATTTATGGAGCATGATGTTCAAATTGATGATTGATATCGGAAATGTTAAAGGTAAAGAAATGTATATGCATAAAGGGTTTAATGAGATGTCATAAGTAGAGAAATATCAGGATTAGTAATGAAAGTTGTGAAGTGTATCACAAATTAGTTTAACAGGCTGTAAAAGGATTAAGAGGTATGCTTATACATCAATCGAGATATAGAACCATATGCCTGCCCTTGAGATTGAAGTAAAGCATGGGTATTATAGAAAGTGCATGTAATCATGAGTTATAATGAGCTTGATGAGATGATCCATTAATAAAGCTAGTGATATAATACCAAGAGTGCTAATGATTCTATATCGAGGATTAGTCGAGAATAACGTTAATAACAGTAAGCACTCTGTGTGATGATAATTAAATGATATACCAGTTGACAATAAATTGAAATCATGAAAGAAAATACAGGTGATGATAACTTTGATCATTGGAAGTAATAGTACAAGTGATTCGGGCAGTACAATCTTAGTACACAGTTATAGACCCTAGATGTATTGAGTGCACCTTGAGTATCAGAGACCGTGAGCACTGATATGTATATTTGGGGAGTTATAAATTAAAAGGTGGAAATAAAATTTTATTTTTAGAATAATTGAGGAGTTGAGATTATGTCAAATTTTTTGAGGATTTCAAATATTGATTCAATAAAAATGGTCAAGGCTACAAAGATTTTAGAAGTGATTAAAATTTTTATTCGATGTTGAGTATTTGACTTTGAGGAGGCATATGCATTATTTTTAAGTTGATCGAGAAGTTAAACCTTGATGATTATTTTTGAGAATTAAATTTATGGTAGATGAAAAAAATGAATATTAATATATGAGTAGATGATATACACGTGTAAGGATCTGGTGACTTGAGCATGGTTGAGATGACACCGCAAACAGACTTGGGTGTCCATCTAGAGTTGTATTAGAAAGGGGCTTAGCACTTAGTATGGTGTTGCACTTGACGTATATTTGAGTGATAAGAATAGTATGAACAATTGTAGTAGGAACGGGAACTGACAAGAGTATGGTACTAAAGAGATAGAGGTATCAAACTTGGATGCATTATTGAACCATGGTTATATTGGAGAATCTTGGTATCAGATTTAGATATTAATAAGCAGATGTATGCAATGAGGATGTAATCATGGATGTTGTGGACTAATGATTAATTGATATGAGTACCGGTGTATAGGACTATGAATTAGTTAGTGAATTTGCTAGAGCTAAGTGTATGTTAGAGATAGAAAATACTGCAGGTAATGTGTTAGCAGGTTCTTTCTTTTTCTCATGTTATTTTTGTCTTCTGATTGATTGATTCCCTAGTACCGTGGGTTGTATTCGTGATTTTTCTTGTTAGGATATAGTTAGTAGTACACCCTGACAGAGAATGCAATACCATGGTAAGACAGACCATAACCATGCATGTTTCCTCTAAGTTGTTTGTTGTAAGACTGTGGGCAAAATTTTTCCTTAGACCATGATCGTTGGAGTTTTGACCATAGCAAGGATCTATGACAAGGTTATGACTTGACAAAATGGGACAAGATGATTAGAAATTCAAGGATAAGCATTCATGAGTTGATATAACAGAATTGCTGGATCATTGGTTTTACAAGGATCGAGATATGATTTAAATTTGAGGATAAACGCTAATTTGAATAAAGGATTAAAAATTTAACATGGCAGAATTGATGATTGTTAATTTCAGGAAGGTTGATTGTGATATAATTTATCATTACAAAATTTGGGGAAATTTGGAAAATTATCTTTGATTGCAATATAGTAATTTAAATTTTATTATTACGGACGTTGCATTTGAAGGATCCATAGGTGTCGCATTGTTAAGTATTTTGAGGAAAGAGGAGATCGAGGAATAAAATTATTGATGGACTAATGTTTGAATTCAAAACTTGTGGGACGAGATTACAATTATATATGTGCATAGATTAAAATCAAATTTGAGGAGTGGATATTAAATTCCGAGTATTGAATTATTAACTAACAATTTCGGAGAAATTTTTGATAAAAATGGACTTTGATTCTATTTCGAGGATTTTTCAGGTTATGCAATAATTCCAGACTTTTTGAAAAATTGTGAAAGGACATTGTGGATTATTACCTAATTTCATGGATGATGAATTTAAAATTTTGAGGGAAATAATAATGTGTATGATAAATGCTACTTTGAGGATTTTAAATTTCGAGGATGAAATTCTTTTAAGGTGGGTAGACTTGTCACTACCACATTCCGAAAACAGGGGTATTTTTGACTTTTTATAATATTTAATATTATGGTAGTTATAATTAATTAATTTTATGATAGTAAATTTGATTTAAATAATTATGTGTGACGTGTAATTAAATATAGTATTGTATGCAGTGTTCATTTGTGTTTTGCTGGTAGACTTGACCTAGAAGCCAGAAGATGAAAACCTGTCCGAATTATAGAATTCTGGATTTAATTGTTTTATTTAGAATTTATTTATTAGCGATTGTAATTAATTATCTTAATTTATTTAATTATTGTGCATTGCCTTTGCTTCAATATTTGGAGCGCTACCCTGACCTTTGTCTTCCAACAAATTTCACAATCTTGCCCTAGACATGCCCGCCTTCCATTCTGCTATTTTTGCAACTCATAATTATGCTCCCTGTGCATTATTTTTAGCCGCACAAAAATCGTCGCGGACGTTATTTAATAAATTTCTATTTTTGTATCGTTGTGCGTTCCAATTGAAATTGGAGGCAATCTTGACCTATTTTTTGTGCGGCCCAAATTAGGGTAATATTCTGTTCTGAGTCTTCTTCATTATTGGTATTGATGACCTGACCTGATTTTGGCCCCATGTACTCCTAATTAATTTTTGAACACAACTTGCATTTTATTCTAATTTAATTGAGGATACTATTTAAACCAATTTTGAAATTCCAATTTAATTCCAGTGCCCTGTTATTTGAGCCCACACAAATCTTACAGCACCCCTGACCCTACAAAACACCGAATCACCGCAAAATTTTCGTCATTTTTTGTGTTTGTGCAATTTCCCGAATTTAAGGGGCTAAGTTGCAATTATTCAATTGTAGGTGTCATCACCCCATTGTCCAAGACCAAATGAAAAGGTTATTTATTGTGGACCAAATTGCATTTTCCCAACTCTACTTTACATGAAAACAATTTCCTTCATGAACAATCTGGACCACTCATTTAAAGTGGGTACATCACCACCCTTCATCCACATCTCACCCCTCCCTATTTAATGTCTTATCAAGCCCTAATCCCCAAAAATTTAACCTAGGGAAACACACCTCCCCCAAGCCCCAACCGTAGCCTCCACAAATTTCTCCAATTTCTTTTCTTCTCTTCTTCTTCTCCTTTCTTCTTCTTCTTCCCTTGTTGTTTTTATTTCAAAGGAGGGGGAAATCAAACCTTCACCACCACCATCACTGTTACCACTTTTTCCCCGAGCCGGCCCTCACTCCGGTCGACCCGCCGGAGACCGTAGCTCCACCCCGGCCTCGCTGATCGACCACAGTCGACCCACTGATCCCTCCGGCCGCATCCACCGGCGGCCAAGCCTCAACTCCGTCCGACCCCGTTCTTCATCTCATCCCTCCGGCGTAGATCGTTTCCCGTCGGCCCGCAGCGAGCCGACTGCTCCTCCTCCCCGCTGCTCTCCACTTCTGTGTCACCCTCCGGCTGCTGTACAACTCCTCCACCATCCCATCTCCTTCCCCGATATTCTCCGGCCACAGTCCCTTACAGCCGACACCCCGACCCTGGTCGGCCGAGCTCCGCCGCACTTTTTCCCTCGGCGGCCCACTGTTATTCTCCGGCAAGTAGTTGCCTGCTGCCGCCGCTCCCGGAGGAGCTGAAGGTTCTTCCTCCGGACGAAGGGTTCAGCTGGAGCAAGGAGAACTACAGTGGCTGGAAGAGGGCTATCGACATCTGAGCCTTCGTGCTCTCGTTTTTGCGTGAAGCTTATCACAGAAGAGAAGCAGAAATCAAGAAGGAAGAAAGCTGCATCATGGTTAAGAGAACAGATGTTGCAACTAGGCCCCACCTTTATTAAACTTGGCCAGCTATGTTCAACGAGATCTGATTTATGCCCGAAAGAATTCGTGGCTGAACTTGCTCAAATACAGGATAGAGTACCTACATTTTTATCTGAAAATGCAAGAGCTTTCATACAGACAGAGTTGGGTGCACCAGTGGATATATTTTATTCAAGGAATTTGAAGATCGTCCTGTAGCCGCAGTCCGGCCATCCTTCCCGGCCAGCCGACAACCCTCAGTGAGATCTCCTCCTCATCTTTTTCCCCCTTTATTTGAAATTAATTCTATATAAATGTTATGGTAATTAAACGCATTAGTATATATAATTAATTTAGTATTATAGTAAAATTCTAATTTGGCTTATATTCTTATGAATATACCTTGTATAAAGTATTTCCTAGTAGATAATTATAATTAAAACATACAATATTATTTTTACTTAAAATATATATAAATACGCATATCTATTTTCGTACCAAATGTATTTAATATTATATGTTAGTACGATATGTACATTCCTATATGTCTCTACTAGATGACCCGAGAGTAAATACGAATACCCCGTATTTACATGGACCTGACCCTGTGAACGGTCAGTTGACTGCCACGCATACGCTGACGTACTGGAAAGCCCCGTACATTATGATCGTCTGTCTTGCCCAGCAAATCGCAGACGCGACGCCCGTGCAATTTGACGCACACTGACCCTAGGTTGACTAGTGCCATACCTGGCACGGCCCCGAGTTCGATGTTTTATGTTGCGTTAGTATAACACCTGATGCAAATGTTGTATTGATATTTTAGGACTGTTGGATCCTCCAGACGATACTCTGGGACAGGACATTGGTTTTACCAGCTAAGGACCCAAGGCGAGTACATTCTCTGATTAGTTTCTAATTTATGATATCTCCTATGTTCACTGTATCTAGTGTAAATATTCATGTTCCTGACACGTTGGTTACACGGATTGGTATACACGGATCTCGTCATGAGATGTTATTCCTTATCCATGGTGTAGCTTGTACAAGACTTGTTTCCTTGATATCTTGTGCATGTACAGACACTGATTCCCGGGGAGATTTGCTACCTTCCTAGGGAATCCCGTGCCATAGCGTACCATGATTGGATCTACTATACCAGTCGGGGGTTTGGGGAGTACTTTAGTGTAGATATGTGATCATACCCAACTTTATATGCACCATAGCTCACCCCACATCTCACGTCGGGTGCGGCCTGACCATTTACATGCTCCATAGCTGTTACGTGTGATTAGCCTGATCTCTACATGCATCATAGCTAACCAACGGTTAGCCTGACTTTATATGAACCATAGCTAATCACATGTAACCAGCCTGATCAAGTTCCCAAGCCGATCACATATTAAAGCTAGTACTCACACACTTAGTCATAGGTTCCTTGCTCATGGACATATTGTTTCTTTTCCTGCAGTTACTTACAGTATGTCCAGTATTTCTTTCATTGTACATTTTTCGTACCTATACATGCATCTGGTATATTTCCATCTAGAACTGCTACATAGTTTATGTCATTTATATAGAACTGCTAGTTAGAGATGTACTTTGCTCCTTCCTGACTGGAAAATATTTTTCCAGACTGTGACCTTAGTAGACTGGTTTCCGACACACTTGGGGATTGGAAGTTAATGATTGCAGGTATGATTATTTTGTCGTTAGACTTGTCTTGTATTTCTTGCTTGCCTTGATATCTCATCGTGCTTTAGTTTATGTGATTGAGTATTTCTAGCATTATTTTATGATATCCACGTCTCCTTATGGAGTTGGGTATTCACGGGAGTTTGATTAGATAGTTACATGACCCAGACAACGTTCTACCGTCGATGCTGCGGCGTAGGCTGGACGTACCCACGCACTCGTGCCCCTAAACCGGGTGCGGGTCGTGACAGATTTCTACGCGCAAAGCGCGGTGTAGGCTTCTGGACTAGCGCTGAGGCATTGTCCGAAGTTTTATCTTTTCCGCCAGGGACGGGAGACTGAATTTTATACGCAGAGCGCGGAGTATACTTCTGGGTTAGCGCTGAGGCATTGCCAGAAGTTTTGTCTGCCCTGCCAAAGACAAGCGACTGAATTTTACGTGCAAGGTGCGGAGAGAGCAATGCTACAACCTCGTTGGTCGGAGAAATCGGAGAGGTCGGAGAGTCCACAGGAATAGTAGAGGATGTCTTGGGCATCCAGACCTTACGCATCTTTCTATTGTCTTGGACTGAGAGAGAGTGAGAGTTACCTCCTGTTTGAAGCATGTCTTCGTAGGCAGACTGGTCGAATTGGACGACCAGTGTCTTCTTCATGGATCCCACGGATACCGCATCGTGTTGAGCAATTGCTTCCTCGTTAGAAGAGAAAGATGTCCCCAGCAAATTTGCCATATTGTTGTTTGATAAAATAAACGGAAAGATAGATATGTAAAAATGAGGTCTTATACGAAAACCCGCCCTTCTTCTGTGTTTACAAACAAGATTGTACAATTTAATCCTATACGAGGATGTCGAGTACAATTTATTTAATCTGGATAAATATTGCTATAGGTGTCTGATCTGCAGTCGATCACTTTGGCCCTTGGACCACACGATGATGAAGAAGTGTCGTGGAAGACAGAAAGCAGCTTCGAAGGTTGCTAAAGAGGGTGGATGCCCGATGCCAAAGTCATCGATCCCTTCTCTTTGCCTGAGCTCTGGATTCTTCTCTCTCTCTCTCTCGACCATTTTCTCTCCCAATTGTCGACCTTGGATCTGATACTGGATTCCTTGACCAATCTCTGATCGTTCGATCTTTAATTTTGGGACCTCCTTTTTTTCCACCTTTTTCTGACCTTTTACCTCTGTTGATAGAGGTCTCTATTTATAGAGTTTTAGTGACAGTGACCACTCAGTCGGTGTAGAAACCGAGTAATAGGAAGTACAGTACCCTTTTACACGATGGTTTAAAATAACCAATGCCTGCGTATAGATGACCTTCTGAGTGAGCATGTGACGCGTGTCCAACTAAGGGACAAACGCGTATAGCTGCTGTGAAGATCACGGCGTAGAAGCCACGTAGGTAGTTATCCCTTGTGTAGAAGAGGTTGGCGTAGAAGCCAATAACTGTCACCATGGCATAGAAGCCAAATAGGCATAGAAGACGAGTAGACGTGGAAGCCAAGTAGGCATAGAAGCCGAATGGTCATAGAGGCCGAGCGGGCGTAGAAGCCGAGTGGTCATAGAGGCTGAGCAGGCATAGAAGCCGAGTGGGCATAGAAGCCAAGCGGGCGTAGAAGCCGAGTGGGCATAGAAGCTGTCATGCCCCGATCTCCCGCAGGCAATTGTAGAAGCATGAAAAATACGCTGGCAAAAGCTACGCGATGTATTAATACAGAGCAGCGCAAACAAAGGCCTTCAGTGCCATCAGGCGTAAGAGCTCAAGGGTGCAGCGCGTCCAAAACCGCTTGGGCGTAGACGGGACCCCCCATCGCCTCCAGGGCGTAAAAACTCAGCCGCTCTCAAAGCAGCATTAAAATAGCGTACGAGGAACGCTTCGTCTTCCCCGAAATGAACCTGTCAAGTCACGCAGTGAACCTGGCCTCTGACTCCTGACAAAAAGTGCTACACGGCGACCCAGACGACGGCTGGAAACAGGCACAGACCCCTCGGGACGCACACCACAGTATGATGGCGGATCCCTGCATTTAATGCAGAGGATTGGGTTAAGATACCACCGAACCGTCGTTTACTGACGTCCCCTCAGCATAAACCGCTCTTTTTCGCACAGAGGGATACGCTGTATTGTTTTACACAGGCAGGCATAAGCCGGTTTATGCTCCGCAGTAGACAAACCGCCTGCCACGTCAAAAGCTGCACATCGTACGGGGCTCGAGGCACGTCTCTACGTCTAATTGCACGGAGCGGTGACAGGTTCAGTCAAGGCACGTCTCTGCAACGGATGCACAGAAGGGCTGCAGACCTTCGAAACACGTCTTCGCATTTAATGCACAGGATGATGGCAAATCTCTGTAGAAGATTTGATTACATCTTCGAAAGCCGTGATTCTGGCTAAGACGTCCCCGTCAGCACTCGGGCACGGTACGCAGCGGCTTCTACGCCCATTCAAGACCTGTGCCCCTTCGGCTCTCAACGCCTCTCCGGCTTCAACGCCTGTCCGGCTCCTACGCCTATCCGGCTTCAACGCCTCTCCGGCTCCTACGCCTATCCGGCTTCAACGCCTCTCCGGCTCCTACGCCTATCCGGCTTCAACGCCTCTCCGGCTTTTATGCCTATCCGGCTTCCACGCCTATTCGGCTTCTATGCCTATCTGGCCTCTGTGCCAGGGTGACAGTCATTTGGCTTCTACGCCAACCGTTTCTACACACGGGATACCTACCTGCGTGGCTCTTACGCCGTGATCTTCGTAGCAATAGTACGCGTTGTGTTCCCTTAGTTGGACCCGCGTCATACGCTCATTCAAAAGATCATCCATACGCAGGCATTGGTTACTTTAACCATTGTGTAAAAGGGTGTTGTACTTCCCACTCCTCGGTTTTTACACCGACGGAGTGGTCACTGTCACCAAAACTCTATAAATAGAGACCCCTATCAATGGGGAAAAAGAGGAGAAAAAAAAGAATTATCATCCAGGAGAGAATTATCGTCCAAGGAGAGAGAAAGAGAAAGAGGGAGAGAGCCCGGAGAGCAGGCAAAGAGCAGGGATCGACGACCTTGGCCTCGTGCGTCCAACCTCTTCTGCAACCTTCGAAGCTGCTACCTGTCTTCCACGGCACTTCTTCAACATCGTGTGGTCCAAGGGCTAAAGTGATCGACCGCAGATCAGACACCTATAGCAATTTATACTCAGATTAAATAAATTATACTCCCACATCCTCGTATAGGATTACATTGTACAAGTTTGTTTGTAAACAGAAGGGCGCGGGTTTCGCATAAACCCCGTCATTGAAATACAATTTCATTCCTTTCGTTTAATACCACAAACAAGATGGCGACTCTGCTGGGGACATCTTTCTCTTCTGACGAGGAAGTAATTGCTCAACACGATACGGTATCCGTGGGAACCGTGAAGAAGACGCTGGTCGTTCATTTCGACCAGTCAGCCTACGAAGACATGCTTCGAGCCGGGGGTAGCTATCGCCCTCTCTCCGTCCAGGACAACAGGAAGCTGCACAATGTGTGGATGCCCAAGACATCCTCTACTATTCCTGTGGACTCTCCGATCTCTCCGGACTCTCCGATCTCTCCGATCTCTCCGATCTCTTCGGCCAACGAGGTTGTAGCGACGTTCCCTCCGTGCCCCGCACGTAAAATTCAGTCTCCCGCTACGCGCGGTACAGACAAAACTTCGGGCGAAGCCTTAGCGCTAACCCCGAAGAATCCACTGCGCTTTACGCATAGGAAACAGTCTCCCGCTACGCGCGGTAAAGACAAAACTTCGGGCGAAGCCTCAGCGCTAACCCAGAAGCCTTCACTGTGCTTTACGCGTAGAAATCTGTCTCCCGCTCCGCGCGGTACAGACAGAACTTCCGATGGTGTCTCGGCGCCAAGACGGAAGAACAGATCTCGCTCCACGCGCAAGACATCATCTGACCTCTACGATAAACCAGATGAGCGCTGTGATCTCCGCGAAGGAAAGCAAGCGGCAGGCTACTTAACCTCTCGGCCTTCACGCTAGCGAAGGAACAGAATGCCTACCCTCCGGATCACGCGAGAAACCAATGGCCGACTAAGGGCCTCTCCGGCAACTCCTCCTGACCTACGCAAATATCTAGTCCAAAAGCATAAAGAGAGGGGACCTTCCAACATGTCTATTACGCCTCCTAGCGAGCATCATTGTAATAGCCACAAGGTTGTGATTAATTGCTGTTGTCCCAAAACAAAACGATCGGTCTTCGACCGATTGGGCTACTCTCTGTCTTTCCAGGGAGAGGAACCCGCGCATGCGCCTGTAAACATGGCCTCACACCTGCGTAAAGGAGGGTCGAGTTCAAGACGTCATCCCTCCAAGCCCCCGAGCCGAGGGAGGTTCAGTGACACTGAAGCCGGAGTATTCCAGAACACTCGCGCAAAGTCACGACAGCCAGCTCCATCCTCTTCCGATTCCGATGCTGGGGGTCGCCAAGAATCAGAAGCAGAAAGTGTAGAGTCGACTTCTACAGCGACCTATACTAATCCTTCAATGACGCCCAGGGAGATGGGAGCCTACGCCGTTGAAGATGAACGCGAGGAAGCTTCACCGTCAGGAGACGCGGAACAACGCCTCACCACGCTGGAAACATCTCTGCAACAAATACAATCCATGATGGAAAACATGCACCAGATGATGCTAACTCAGCACGCAGCTACCATGGCTCAAGCGTCGGTCCCGCCAACTTAGATACGTGTGGGGGTGGACTTACCACCATCCCACCCGAGCCAAGAGCCCGCGCTGGATCAAGAGTCAGAAGTTCCTCCGCTTCCTCACTCAGAGAGTGCCTTACCTCCCGCTGGGGTTACGATACAACCAACTCCGCACCACTCCATGGCCCCGCTTCCGACTGAAAATCCGATGCAGGCAGTCCGGGAGTTGAAGGCCCAGTTTGACGCCTTGAAACACAAGGATCAGCTCAAGAAACTGGGAATCAACCAGCCCTACCCAGCTATCTGGGAGGAAGTCCCTTTCCCGCCAAGGTACAAACCTCAGACCATGGCCCTGTTCGAGGGAAAAACATCGCCGAGCCAGTACATGAATTATTTCAGCATGATGACGGTGTTGCTACAAGGGAACGACGCCCTCCTTACTCGGGTGTTCAAAGGTTGCCTCTCAGGAGTAGCCTATCAGTGGTACCGCAGCTTGGCGATAACTGCATCACTTCCTTCGAAGGCTTCAGAACTTTATTCTTCACACGGTTCTACGAGGGAGGAATGGACATGTCTATGTCCTCTCTCATCGAAGTCAAGCAAAAGGAAAAGGAAGACGTTCGCATCTTCATCGAATGTTTTCGTCAGGCCACCTTACAAATGCCTCCAGGAGTTCTCGACTCTGCATTGGTGGACATTTGCAGGAAGAACCTCCTTCCCGTGGTCTCGGTGTTCACAGGACCATATCAGTTCTGTGATTGGCCCTCGTTCATCATCTCGGCGGTAGCAGCCGAAGACAATAGTCGTAAGGCGCGCGACAATGGCATCATGATCTCCGCCTCCGACAGAGGCAAGAGGCCATCTCCTAGCAGCGACCACCCTCGTGGTCCCAAAGGGAAAGAAGCCCTGGCAATTAATACGGCCAGACCAAAGATTGCGGCAACTGCGCAAGCGAAACCCGGGACTTCCAGATCCGTTGAAGTCTACTCCTTCGACGACGACGACGTCCCGAGCATATTCGAGTGTCTCGTCAAGAGTGGCAAGATCACCCTTCCAGAGCTGAGGCGGCCCCAGGAAGTTGGCAATACTAACGACCCCAAATACTGTGTCTTCCACCGATACGTACACCACCCAACAAAGGCGTGTTACGTACTGAAAAGGAAGATCCAGGGGTTAATCGATGCTAAAGCGATCACCCTGCACAACACCGAGAAGACGGTCACGGCCAACATGATCTCTCTCCAGTTTGGCAGTCTGCCTCCCCGAACGATCCTGGATGGTGTCACGCCTATTTTTCGAGCAACGATGAACATCATCAATCTCCCTCCAGCTCGGGATCAAAATCGCAACCTGGTACCCCTAACTACCCGGCAAGGCGAGATTATGTGGGTTCATCCCGACCTGGTGTCAGAAATCGGGGAAGAGACTGATGCTATCAGAGCTAAGTCTAGAAAGAACTCCAAATGCAAACCATGCCATATGGTTGTAACTCCAGAAGAAGACGAGGTGTTGGCTACAGCAACCCGATCAGGGAAAGCCTACCTCAAGGACTACGGCGCGAGCCCGGAAGACGCCCCAGCCACCAAGCCTTCGGGACCCGAGCCCGCCACACCAGAGACCGGTCCTTCAAGACCAACTCCAGCAGACAAGGGAAAACAAAAGAAAGTACGCTTTGATGTACCTGTGAAGAACATTCCAAACAAAGGTTTAGAGAAACCGTACAACTTCGACATCCTGGCCCAACTGGCCAATACGCCAGCCAGGTTGTCCATCTTCGAGCTACTCAGGCTCTCCCAAGACACTCGTCTAGCCCTGAGCGAAGCGTTGATGCAAGCGGATGTGTGCCTAACCCAGCTCAAGTCCCCCAACGAGGAACCCGTGGCGTGCCCTCAATGCCACAGTGTGATGGAGGTGGTACCAAACATCACTTTCACCCAAGATGACATGCTGCTGAAACACAACAGGCATGACAGGCCTCTCTATCACACCGGATACATCGGTTCCATGGCAGTCGACCGGATTCACATAGATCCGGGATCGTCAATCAGCATCATTCCTCACAGTCTGCTCAGGCCGTTGAGGATCCCCACCAGCGAACTGGCCTATACCACTACTACAATTGTGGGTTTCAACGCTGGAAAGAGTAAACAATTGTGGGTTTCACGCAGACTTCATACACCGACCATCTGAGCATCTGCATCCTACAGTTGCATCCTGGCCTTTCGAAGCATGGGGTATGGACGTCATTGGTCCCATTCACCCGTCTTCTTCCCGAGGTCACCAGTTCATACTGGCCATCACGGACTACTTCTCCAAATGGGCAGAGGCAATCCCTCTTGCTGAGGTAAAGGCGTCTAATGTGATCAGCTTCATCAAGCATCACGTCATTTATCGCTTCGGGGTCCCCCGAAGGATAATCCATGACAACGGGCCCCAGTTCATCAGCCAAGCGTTTCATCGATTTTACGATAAAAATCGAATACACAATATCGCCTCTACGGCATACTATCCAGCTGCTAATGGTTTGGCGGAAGCTTTCAACAAAACCATTATCAAACTCTTGAAGAAGTTCGCCTCTTCAAACAAAAGAGATTGGAACGAAAAGCTGGGCGAATGTCTCTGGGCATACCGCACAACGGTACGAACGCCGACAGGCTGTACCCCATTCTCACTGGTATACGGGAGCGAGGCAGTTCTTCCCATTGAAATCCAGATCCCGTCGCTCAGGATAGCCGTGGCTAACGGGCTGACTCAAGAAAAGAATGACCTGTTAAGGCTTCAGGAGCTAGAAGGATTAGACGAGAAACGCCTCCAAGCTCAACAGCGCATCGCGCTCTACCAAGCACGCATTTCCAGAGCTTTTAATCATAAAGTAAAGGAAAGGGTGTTCAAAGTCGGCGAGCTAGTTTTAGCCGTAAGAAGGCCGATGATTCTTACTCACAGGAGTAAAGGCAAATTCTAGCCCAAGTGGGAAGGCCCTTATGTGATCGAGACAACATTCTCGAACGGAGCCTACAGACTAGCCCAGTCCAATGGAGACCTATTAATGGCTCATATCGACGGCAAATTCCTGAAGAAGTACTACGCCTAATCTCCTCCACTCAGGAGGAATACGGCGAGATTCTCGTAATCCGACGAAACTACTTCAAAGAAGAAACTAGTATAGGCCCACAAATCAGTCATGTCCATATCACCTCTGAACTGTATTTCCTTGGAGAATCTGCCATGTCCATATCACCTCTGAACAGGCTTTCCAAGATTCTGACCATCGATTATCACCTCTGATATCGATCGTCACTTCAACTAACACCCGTACTAAATCTAAGTACGCCAGTGGTGTTAGGTCCACAAAATCTGCTACGTCCA
Organism: Iris macrosiphon; assembly: GCA_036927795.1. NCBI lineage: Eukaryota > Viridiplantae > Streptophyta > Magnoliopsida > Asparagales > Iridaceae > Iris > Iris macrosiphon. The sequence goes on from JAYESA010000014.1 coordinate 71,243,557, forward strand.
TATTACCTCTAGCAGGGCTTGTCCTCAAACCTATTACTTGCACCTAGGTGCGCAAAAAGCAATAGGTCCACAAAATCTGCTACGTCCATATTACCTCTAGCAGGGCTTGTCCTCAAACCTATTACTTGCACCTAGGTGCGCAAAAAGCAATAGGCCCACAAATCAGTCATGTCCATATCACCTCTGAACTGTATTTCCTTGGAGAATCTGCCATGTCCATATCACCTCTGAACAGGCTTTCCAAGATTCTGACCATCGATTATCACCTCTGATATCGATCGTCACTTCAACTAACACCCATACTAAATCTAAGTACGCCAGTGGTGTTAGGTCCACAAAATCTACTACGTCCATATTACCTCTAGCAGGGCTTGTCCTCGAACCTATTTACTTGCACCTAGGTGCGCAACAAGTAATAGGCCCACAAAACAGCTATGTCCATATTACCTCTGAGCTGTAAACTCTAGTAAAGCCTATCACGTCTATCTCACCTCCGATAGTACTTTACCTACAAAAACTTGGCCAAAGCACGTTCTATCATGTCCGTATGACCTCTGGATAGACGTGCCCTGCTGAAGTTTACCGAGAGTTTATCACGTCCATACTACCTCTGATACCACTCTCGCCCTAACCTGTCATTTACATTCCGAAATGATGGGTCCAAAGTTAGGAAAAAGTCTCTTTTTATTCCCAAGAAAGAACAAAATTACATCTGGGAAAGCAAAAAAAAAAAAGAGTACATCATTGCGGCGGAGCAGTCATGTCACGGATCTGCCGTGCTAGCACGGCCATCCTCTCGTCCCTAATGGCCAGAGCATCAGCACGGGCCCGCTCCAGCAGTGCCTCGTTGTCACTCGAATGGGACAGCTCGGCTATCGTCCGACGCACGCCCGCACAGGCACCTTCCGCGCAATCCAGATCCCGCCGTGCTGTGCTCAGTCGACCGGCCACCACATCCAAGCCTGCCAACGACTGGGAAGCCCACTCTTCTGCCTGAGCGAGTTTCTCCCTCAACCTGTGAATCCTCGCTACATTCCCCTCGTGCTCGGATTGGCACGTTGTCTGGAGGGCGAGGATCTCATCCACGGCGGCTTTCCTCTGAATCGCCTCCAGCTGGCGAGTTCGAAGGAGTTCCTTCAGGTCTTCCATCCGTTTGGCAAAATGCGCAGTCATAAGACCGTATCTGGTCCGGGCCTCAGCATGAAGACTGCCCTGAGCCAACCGTAAATACTCGTTAATGGGTTGTTCTAAACCATTAACCATCGCCTCCAGGACATCGGCTCCCCCGGAATCGCCGAACTCCCTGACAACCCCGATCGAGAACTGGGCAGTTCTCTTCAGGCGCTCGAAATCCAGACTCTTCGCCAACACCATTGATATCATCGCTCCCAAACCGGTGTAAAAGAGGCTGGTATGTTGCTCAGTCAGCGCAACTAAACCCGACTGAATGCCAGGAGAGACCGCGATATCAGCGAGTCCCCCACTAGAGACGATTGCAGACGAGGTAGCCACAGCTGCCGCCTCGACGGTTGGTGCGACCGAAGGCAAGGTCACGGTGACAGGCTCATCCTCCTCTCGAGGCGACGAAACCACTCCGGGCGAGCTAGCCCCCGAAGGTGTTTCCTCCTCAGGATCAGGTGCCTCCGTATCACCACCAGGGGCCGGAGCAGAGCCGGAAGGCGGCTCAACGCTACACTCCCCGTGGGCTCCATCCCCTGAGAAGAAAGAACCCGAAAGTCGATATCAGTACAACGGTAACCTTTCTAAAAGGAGACATGAAAAATGATATTTACCCGGGGCCAATGGTATATATGGCGCATCTGCAGCCGAGGCAGCTAAACCTCGCTCTAAGGACACAATGCGAACTATCATACCTGGGAAAGGAGGTGGACCAACTGACATCGCCCGCAATTCCTCCAAGTCTCCACCAAGACGCGGTCGGGGTTCGTCAACTGGAATCTCGCTAGGCACAGCAGGAGCTTTATCCGTTGCGGGTCCAGGGAAGGATCCTCCCATCTGCCATGGCCACCTAGGCGATCTCGTTCTACTACCCGGAGCAGTAGCCACAGCAGCGACCCCTAGCGAAGATCCTCCGGCGCCGCCAACCGAAACCATAGAGGGTCCCTCTCTAAAAGGCGAGGAACCTCCAGCCAAAGACTCATCCCCGACATGGGGAGATGTAAGCCCACTCCCGGTAGCTTCAACACCAAGAATGCGGAAAGGACGAGCAACTGTCTCCTTCCTCCTCTTACGAACAGAAGCCTCCTTAGGAGCAGGCGCCCTTCGCTTCTGAGGAACTACCAAAGCCCCCGCAGGCGGAGGCACTTCACACCCCGGCATCGACTCCAGGGGTTCATCCGGGGTATCAAACTCCTCACCCTCATCGGGAGAAACCGAGGGAACTTCAGCTCCTCCCCCGACAATGGGAGAGGACACCCTAAGACTTTCGCGTATGTCGAAATCGCGGTGGAAGGTGTTGATCGCCACGTAAAACTGGGCGTAAGAATGAAGGATGCGCAGCTCCGTAGAGGGGGTGACGTCCGGCACGACGAAGGCTGCTCCAGTACAACCCATGGTAAAATACCGCCATCCTCTGGCTCCATCAATGAGCCCGCCTCTGGACCTGAAGCTGGTGACGGCATTGCCCACGTGCAGCTGGCCGTACCCAAATTGCCTGGCGAACCGACTAGGCAAATAAGGCTCGAAGAAGCAATGGTCTTCACTCCTGTACAGGAGATGGGAGGGTCTAATACAGACCAGCCAATTAAAAGCCTCCGGAGAAAGATCGGTCTTCTCTCTACCCGAGTCCTCAAGCCTCATCCCTAATTGATGGCGATCTACGGGAGGGAGAGTACAGAGGAACTTCCAGCCATGGCTGAGGTTCAATGCCAGCCGACAATCTAGAACGGTGTCCACGTTCCAGGGAGAATCCTTGTAGTTCAACAAGAAATTTCTCCCTGAGCTGCTACCAGAGCCAGGAGACATCACCCGGGGATTGTGGAGAATTAACCAACCCATCAGATACAGGTATGGTAATTCCACCTTGGGAAAACTCTCACGCCGGGCTTCATCAGCAAGCAACCCATCGGTCAGAGCTCTCAAGCCCGCCTGTATACGGCACACCATGGCAGGAAGCAAGCCCAGTCTTGCCCCGAATACCAGGCGCACTGCCGGCCACAAGACGTTCCGGTGAATGCGGTCTGCGGACGCAGTACCAGGCACTACTACTCGACACAGCCATAACGAGAGGAAACCAGCCAGCTGGGCTTCCTTGGATAGAGACCCGCGACAGCGCCTCAGGTAACTACGGGTCGTAGTACCTTCGGGGTACTTTCCTACCCTCTCAACGAGGATCTGGTCCGAAGCTTTGGCCTCCTCCATAAGGCCATCCACGACCTGGGCACTAAGCACGCCCAAACAGTTCACGGACTCATTCTTGCCCCCCGAAACTTTCTCCAACCTGGCAGCTCTAGCTCGGTAGAAGAAAAGGTAGGACATCCACTTGGTAGTGTGGGCCAAACCAGAGGGCTCGTTGTAAAAAGCGGTGCAGGCGAGATATTGGCACATCAGCTCCTGATACACATCCGCCACCCGAGGGTCCGAATCCTCCAACTCCCGGTTGGTGGGAACATACTCTTCATACGGGGTATCCCCCATCGGCAGCCTCGAGACAACCGCCATCTCATGAAGGGCCAATCCCAACTCCCCCAGTGGAGTGGCAAAGGTCCCAGTAAGCGAAACGTATCGCTCCATCAGTGCCAAGAACAAATTAGGGTTGGGAGGCAACCCGACGCTCGTCGCGCTCACAGCGGCATACAGTCCAATGCCCTCTAGCTCTTGCCGAAAGTGCTTCAAGGCCCAGTTAACTAGGCTGGTCCATCGGAGGTTTGCTAGGGTGACCCACCCATTACACCGAGGATTCTCCTTGGGGTACACCCCACCTTGTCCCATGAAGCTGTTGCAGAAAGTCGACAGTTGGACCGGCTGGATCACAGAGCTGTCTTCGCTCAGGACGCCACCCGGGTACAATCCTCGGAACAACGTCACAGGACCAGAAGGACGACTGACAAACGATCCCTGGTCAGCTCCTTTCTGATAAAAGATCTTCCCCGGCTTGCCATGAAGGTCGGGAGTCAACGTCCACGACATCTTTCTGGGATGAGTGGCATGGAAGAAAGCCGAGATGGGATAATCCCTCGGCATCGTCGGCAGGTACAGAACCAAGCTCTCGACAGCAAAGACCCAAGGTTCCCTCTTAGGCTTCGTCTGGGACCGCTTGTCGATCATGTCCCCGAAAAGGAAAGCCGGCTTTACGTACCGCTCTCCGTCTACATACGTCAGGGGCTCCCCATTGATCATACTCAGCAGTGCCCACTCGCCCTAAGCCGCCAATAAAAATTACCTTCCCTCAGGATACTGGGATCCGGAGAGGGGAAATGCCACGTGGGACAAGTCCTCCAGGTAGTTCGAGTGCAGCATCCCGGCGGAGGAACCCATCACCTCGGTCAGCGGAGACTCACCCAGGTTAACTACAAAGGTGCAAAGAAAGTATGTCATTACAAAAATCTTGCACAAACATACAAAACCAAAGAAACGACAAACTGTGCTCTATGCCAGGATTGTACGAATTCGGTTATTATACGCCGGGAGTCCCCTCCGCAAACGTAAAATGCTTATTTTACGACATACGCCAGTTTTCGGTAGCCAGAGCTTTTACGCTCGGAACTACGAAAATATGGCGCCTTTACGCTAGCACACGAGAAATGTGGGCGTAAAAGATGAAAACGCCTCCGTGCATCATCTTCCTCAGAAGAGGCTATCAGCACAGAAGGCGACCTAGCGCGGTCACGTTCAACGTGTGCGAAGGATTTTCGTTATTCTTGTCACCCCAAAGGATCTACCTCTAGGACTGGGTGCGCTGCCCGTCAGCGGGATACTTCCGGAAGGAAGTCCACCTTGCCCGACCGAAGACTCCCTCGCTGGGGCAGTGGGAGAAGAAGAAGAACCTATGCTCTTTCCCTTAGCGGAGGAGGTTTGTTTCGTCGCCATTTCTGAAAGCTCGAAGTGCTCAGAGAAGGAATGAAGGAGAAAAGCTCGAACAATCAAGAACTTTCGTTCGCAGAAGACGGATGAAAAGTTTCTCTCTCCAAAGCTTGGGATATATATAGAGTCCGGATCGACTCCTCGAATCCTCGGACGGACTCCTCGAGACCCTAACCAAGTCTCGCATTAATAGTCGGATATGATTGGGTGCTACGTCAAACCACTACCCTCAAAAGACGGACAGTCAGCGAATTCGAAAAATTCTTCGCGCAAGACAGTTCAGCAGTTCTACGCTAAAGGAGCTTTCTACGCTCGACAGCAACAGATCTATGATTTTACACTCGCAAGCTACAAGTCTATGGTTTTTCTCGCCCGGATGCCTTTGTGCTCGGTAGCTTTTACGCTCGAGAGGCGACAAACCTACGGCTTTACGCTCAGCAGATACCAAATCGATGATCTCACGCTCGGTGGCGCTCAGTTTACGCTCATAAGCAACAGATCCGCAGAACTTCATGCTCGAAGAAATTCTCTTTTCAGGAGCTACAGATCCACAAGTCCTACGCTAAAGGAGCTTTCTACACTCGACAGCAACAGATCTACGATTTTACGCTCGCAAGCTACAAGTCTATGGTTTTTCTCGCCCGGATGCCTTTGTGCTCGGTAGCTTTTACACTCGAGAGGCGACAAACCTACGGCTTTACGCTCAGCAGATACCAAATCGATGATCTCACACTCGGTGGCGCTCAGTTTACGCTCAGAAGCAACAGATCCGCAGAACTTCACGCTCGAAGAAATTCTCTTTTCAGGAGCTACAGATCCACAAGTCCTACGCTAAAGGAGCTTTCTACACTCAACAGCAACGATTCTACGGCTTTACGTTCAAGCAGCTATAAGTCTATGGTTTTTCTCGCCCGGATGCCTTTGTGCTCGGTAGCTTTTACGCTCGAGAGGCGACAAACCTACGACTTCACGCTCAGGAACCACAAGTCTACGACTTCACAGCAACGTATGGCACACATTCAGACTTCACGCTCGGTAGCTGCACACATTCAGACTTCACAGCAACGTATGGCAAGTGATCATATGAAGAAAAGACGACTTTATTGAAGATTAAAATCATGATTACATATGAGGGAAACCCTGTCTACAGGGGTTTTTCTCTACTTTTCATGATTACATATGAGGGAAACTCCGTCTACAAAAGACTCCCTCGTCGTCTGAAGATCGCGCTCAGATTTTCCTCTTCCTTCATGGCTGTTCATGACCACCACAGTCATGAACAACAAGATCCTCCATTCGCCATGGCCGATCCGGTTGGGGTTTTCTTAAACCCAACCCAATCAGGACGACAGATTACGGTTTATCCAATCTCGTCCGCAGGGGTCTCAGGAAGAAATAAACAGTCTGCAAGCTGTGTGGTCCAAAGCGGCCCTTCCTCTCCCCTGATGCAACGCCATACAAAGTTGCTGATTATCCCGAGCAAGGGAGGCTAAGATATCCTTCCATGATCCATCGCTGCAGTGGACACTTGCTCGAAGACGCCGTCTTTTTTCGGCTCCCCAACATGCTGGAAGAGCATGATCTCCTTCTTCCTCAGATCGACCCGACGAACTCCGGCGATCATTTTAGCATGGTGATGGGAATATGGGAAAACAGGTTAACCCCCCGCCATTTTATAGGCAAAAGAGATTACAGCGGTCCCCAATAAATCCGCCATAAAGGCCGTACCGACCGTTTCAACGCTCCATTCAGAAACGTTTTGAGTCACGAGGGGCCATTCATGCTTCATTCAAAGCGTTTCAAATCCAAAGGATTTAAAAGCTTTGAAGGGGGTCTTGTAGAAGCATGAAAAATACGCTGGCAAAAGCTACGCGGCGTATTGATACAGAGCAGCGCAAACAAAGCCTTCAGTGCCATCAGGCGTAAGAGCTCAAAGGTGCAGCGCGTCCAAACTGCTTCGGCGTAGACGGGACCCCCCCCCATCGCCTCCAGGGCGTAAAAACTCAGCCGCTCTCAAAGCAGCGTTAAAATAGCGTACGAGGAACGCTTCATCTTCCCCGAAATGAACCTGTCAAGTCACGCAGTGAACCTGGCCTCTGACTCCTGACAAAAAGTGCTGCACGGCGACCCAGACGACGGCTGGAAACAGGCACAGACCCCTCGGACGCACACCACAGTATGATGGCAGATCCCTGCATTTAATGCAGAGGATTGGGTTAAGATACCACCGAACCGTCGTTTACTGACGTTCCCTCAGCATAAACCGATCTTTTTCGGCACAGAGGGATACGCTGCATTGTTTTACACAGGCAGGCATAAGCCGGTTTATGCTCCGCAGTAGACAAACCGCCTGCCACGTCAAAAGCTGCACATCGTACGGGGCTCGAGGCACGTCTCTATGTCTAATTGCACGGAGCGGTGACAGGTTCAGTCAAGGCACGTCTCTGCAACGGATGCACAGAAGGGCTGCAGACCTTCGAAATACGTCTTCGTATTTAATGCACAGGATGATGGCAAATCTCTGTAGAAGATTTGATTACATCTTCGAAAGCCGTGATTCCGGCTAAGACGTCCCCGTCAGCACTCGGGCACGGTACGCAGCGGCTTCTACGCCCATTCAAGACCTGTGCCCCTTCGGCTCTCAACGCCTCTCCGGCTTCAACGCCTGTCCGGCTCCTACGCCTAATCCGGCTTCAACGCCTCTCCGGCTCCTACGCCTATCCGGCTTCAACGCCTCTCCGGCTCCTACGCCTATCCGGCTTCAACGTCTCTCCGGCTTCTATGCCTATCCGGCTTCCACGCCTATCCGGCTTCTACGCCTATTCGGCTTCTATGCCTATCTGGCCTCTGTGCCAGGGTGACAGTCATTTGGCTTCTACGCCAACCGTTTCTACACACGGGATACCTACCTGCGTGGCTCTTACGCCGTGATCTTCGCAGCAATAGTACGCGTTGTGTTTCCTTAGTTGGACCCGCGTCATACGCTCATTCAAAAGATCATCCATACGCAGGCATTGGTTACTTTAACCGTTGTGTAAAAGGGTGTTGTACTTCCCACTCCTCGGTTTTTACACCGACGGAGTGGTCACTGTCACCAAAACTCTATAAATAGAGACCCCTATCAATGGGGAAAAAGAGGAGAAAAAAAAGAATTATCATCCAGGAGAGAATTATCGTCCAAGGAGAGAGAGAGAGAGGGAGAGAGCCCGGAGAGCAGGCAAAGAGCAGGGATCGACGACCTTGGCCTCGTGCGTCCAACCTCTTCTGCAACCTTCGAAGCTGCTACCTGTCTTCCACGGCACTTCTTCAACATCGTGTGGTCCAAGGGCTAAAGTGATCGACCGCAGATCAGACACCTATAGCAATTTATACCCAGATTAAATAAATTATACTCCCACATCCTCGTATAGGATTACATTATACAAGTTTGTTTGTAAACAGAAGGGCGCGCGGGTTTCGCATAAACCCCGTCATTGAAATACAATTTCATTCCTTTCGTTTAATACCACAAACAGCAATTGGCCGTTCCCGCTAGGCGGGAATCACCCTCGCCAGCGCTCCCGCGGAATGATCGCATTGACCCATCCGGGCGTGATGCCGCACGAGCGTGATCCACGTCCGTGCAAGGCCATGGTTCATTGGCTGGTGGCAAGAGTTCTAAGCCACAGAGTCGCACAGATTGTCCGAGTGCAGCGGAGTCATGAACACATAGGCGATCGGTAACAGGTTCACTGAGTTGACAATATAGCGGAAGCATTGAAACACAAGTTGAAGTAAAGCAAGCTCTTTATTGATATAAACATGTGTTACAGGCGGCGTATAGCCGAGATTACAAGTCGCTCAAGCCTCTCTCTGAAACATAAAACGTGCCAAGTGGCTACAATTATGGAATGATTGTACAGGCGATGATCAGGCGATGTTCAGGCGAGTTCCAACATTATGTCTTATATATGTGCTTCAGTCCCGGATGCACCGTTGCTTTGGAGTGATCTCCATGCCTTAGCACGCACGAAAGAGGCATCCGCACTGGACGAGGTTCTCCCGCACCCTGCATACAACTGGTGGATTATCAGTACATTGAATGCACTGGTGGGGAAACTACTCGCCCGCTCGACAAATCCAAACACGTAATACAGGTTCTATACACAACTATTAAGTTGTCTTTCTAGTTGCCTTAGGATCAGTTTTATGCAAATATTGAATAGCCTAACATGTCGGGTAGTGCACCGTGCAACATGAGAGGAAACACGGCGAGACTTACCAACTTACCATCTCCTTCCCTGTCCAAGGTAAACATTGAGGCAACATTGTTAATTCAAGCACGACAAGTATAAGCATTCAGGAGGCAAGCATATGCAAACACGAGGGTCATTTTAACATGATCGTTCAGGTGTTCAGTTGTTCATCGATGAGATGCAATAACTCGCACGCGGATAGCCGCTAAGCGAGGATGACTTATCTATATGAACAGGAGTCGCTAGCATAGCCATAAAGGACAGGTGTAGCACATGAAAGGAAATAAAATACAACGCACGGATCAGGAGCGCTATAAGTCATTCCTTCTGAGTCAGGCGGCTACTTAGTCTGTGAGCAAGAATGGCGTGAAGGATAAGTTCACAGGCGCTACACGCCATTCTGCCCAAAGCAGGCAGACTAACAGGAGTTCCTGTCCGGATCGGATCGGCCCGGTGTCCCGGAGACCGTCCGCAGGAACAGAGATCAGGAGAATCTCACTTGAAACAAGTTGTCCGCGACATGCAGGTCAGGGTCAGGTCTAGGAACAAGTTCAAGGCAGGATATATATATATGAACAAGTTATATGGAACGAGTTTGAGTCAGGATATATATATATGGAACTTGTTGAGGCAGGATCGTTGATTTAGTAGTTTGCTCCACGAGCTGTGATTCAGTGATTTATTCATTCAGGGTACAAATTCCCTGGTTCGGGAATTGCCTTGGTGACCTAACGGTCCCGGACACTTTCATGTTCTTTCATGCGCGGAATGACTACTTGGTAGTCTCCCAGGGTTTGGATAAAAATATGGCAACATTCAAGCAGACAAGCATGCGTTTCTAAGGAACATAATCAGCACGTTTTGCTCAGGCCTGAAGGTAAACCGAGATTTGAAACCGTTAAGGGACTTAGCATGCAAGGGTCTGAATACAAGCAATATTTCAATTTCTATGTTCTAGCATAGCAATACGAGTTGGGATTATTCCCTTAGCTAGGTGCGTTGGATTTATTAGCATGCAAGGGGTGATTCACCTAGCGACTAGCATGAATATTTCAGATTTTATGTGTGTTGGCTAAGCAAAGACAAGTTCACCGTAGCCACCCACCTTAGCGATGATTTGCCTCGGTAGAGCGATACGCCGAGCGAGCCTCTGAAAGCCTATGTTGAATTCCTGTAGGGGCAAGTCTGGATATCCTTTGCTTCTTGTTTGAGGCAAAGCGGGTCGGGACAGCTGCACTATTGCCGTTTGAGATGGCAGTCCGCTTGAGCGGAACGGGGTGTTACATCCTACCCAACTCAAAAAAAGTCTCATCCTCGAGACTTACTGAGGACAAACAGTAATCTAGGGTTGAGGCAATCCTAGACAAGTCATTGTACTTGTTCATTTCGATATTCACTTGCACAAGCGTCGAAAATTAGCATATCGCTTAGACTGGATCGTGCGCACTTTCGAATTGTACTTCTAGCGTGAACACATCAACAAGCTCAGTGATAGCGATGTCTTAGCACTCGAGTTTCACCTTTCCTTAAGTCTTGGATGGTGCACTAGTTCAAGGCGTCCCTCGAATAGATGCATTCAACCAAACTTAGAGTTAGTGAAAATCGGACAAGCTACTAGCGATACTCTCAAGGGTTCACACAAGTTGGTACAAAGGCCACTCGCAGTACAACAGCAGACAAGCAAGCATATCATTCAAAACGCATTTTGAAAGTATTTAGACTTATTGTTGGAATATCCCATCGAGGCATTGAGTGAGAGCGTGCACATATCCCACGAACGAGCTTTCGAAACAGAGATATCGAATCGAAGTCCAAAAGCGTAGAAGCCAGGCTCTGATACCAACATGTCACGCCCCGATCTCCCGCAGGCAATCGGCCGTTCCCGCTAGGCGGGAATCACCCTCGCCAGCGCTCCCGCGGAACGATCGCATTGACCCATCCGGGCGTGATGCCGTACGAGCATGATCCATGCCCGTGCAAGGCCATGGTTCATTGACTGGCGGCAAGAGTTCTAAGCCACAGAGTCGCACAGATTATCCGAGCGCAGCAGAGTCATGAACGCATAGGCGATCGGTAACAGGTTCACTGAGTTGACAATATAGCGGAAGCATTGAAACACAAGTTAAAGTAAAGCAAGCTCTTTATTGATATAAATATGTGTTACAGTCAGCGTATAGCCGAGATTACAAGTCGCTCAAGCCTCTCTCTGAAACATAAAGCGTGCCAAGTGGCTACAATTATGGGATGATTGTACAGGCGATGATCAGGCGATGTTCAGGCGAGTTCCAACATTATGTCTTGTATATGTGCTTCAGTCCCGGACGCACCGTTGCTTCGGAGTGATCTCCATGCCTTAGCACGCACGAAAGAGGCATCCGCACTGGACGAGGTTCTCCCGCACCCTGCATACAACTGGTGGATTATCAGTACATTGAATGCACTGGTGGGGAAACTACTCGCCCGCTCGACAAATCCAAACACGTAATACAGGTTCCGTGCACAACTATTAAGTTGTCTTTCTAGTTGCCTTAGGATCAGTTTTATGCAAATATTGAATAGCCTAACGTGTCGGGCAGTGCGCCGTGCAACATGAGAGGAAACACGGCGAGACTTACCAACTTACCATCTCCTTCCCTGTCCAAGGTAAACATTGAGGCAACATTGTTAATTCAAGAACAGCAAGTATAAGCATTCAGGAGGCAAGCATATGCAAACACGAGGGTCGTTTTAACATAATCGTTCAGGTGTTCAGTTGTTCATCGATGCGATGCAATGACTCGTACGCGGATAGTCGCTAAGCGAGGATGACTTATCTATATGAACAGGAGTCGCTGGCATAGCCATAAAGGACAGGTGTAGCACATGAAAGGAAATGAAATGCAACGCACGGATCAGGAGCGCTACAAGTCATTCCTTCCGAGTCAGGCGGCTACTTAGTCTGTGAGCAAGAATGGTATGAAGGATAAGTTCACAGGCGCTACACGCCATTCTGCCCGAAGTAGGCAGACTAACAGGGGTTCCTGTCCGGATCGGATCGACCCGGTGCCCCGGAGACCGTCCACAGGAACAGAGATCAGGAGAATCTCACTTGAAACAAGTTATCCGCGACATGCAGGTCAGGGTCAGGTCCAGGAACAAGTTCAAGGCAGGATATATATATATGAACAAGTTATATGGAACAAGTTCGAGTCAGGATATATATATGGAACTGGTTGAGGCAGGATCGTTGATTCAGTAGTTTGCTCCACGAGCTGTGATTCAGTAATTTATTCATTCAGTGTGAAAATTCCCTGGTTCGGGAATTGCCTTGGTGACCTAACGGTCCCGGACACTTTCAGGTTCTTTCATGCGCTGAAAGACTACTTGGTAGTCTCCCGGGGTTTGGATAAAAACATGGCAACATTCAAGCAGACAAGCATGCGTTTCTAAGGAACATAATCAGCATGTTTTGCTCAGGCCCGAAGGTAAACCGAGATTTGAAACCGTTAAGGGACTTAGCATGCGAGGGTCTAAATAAAAGCAATATTTCAATTTCCATGTTCTAGCATAGCAATACGAGTTGGGATTATTCCCTTAGCTAGGTGTATTGGATTTATTAGCATGCAATGGGTGATTCACCTAGCGACTAGCATGAATATTCCAGATTTTATGTGTGTGGGCTAAGCAAAGACAAGTTTACCATAGCCACCCACCTTAGCGATGATTCCCCTCGGTAGAGCGATACGCCGAGCGAGCCTCTGAAAGCCTAAGCTGAATTTCTGTAGGGGCAAGTCTGGATATCCTTTGCTTCTTGTTTGAGGCAAAGCGGGTCGGGACAGCTGCACTATTGCCGTTTGAGACGGCAGTCCGCTTGAGCGGAACGGGGTGTTACAGAAGCTGAGTGGGCATAGAAGCCGAGTGATGTGGACGTTTTAGCCAGAATTACGGCTCTTGGAGATATAATCAAATCTCTTGCATTAAATGCAGAGACTGCCCCTATCCTGCACATTAAATACAGAGGCTTGTCTTTAAGATTTGCCATCATTCTGAGCATTAAATGCAGATACGCGTCTCGAATTCTGTACGAAGAGTAGCTGCTGATGTGGCGGTCTGTTGGCCTTCTACGGAGCGTTAGAAGCTCACGTCTGCCTGTGAAAAGCTGGGCAGCGTATTCCTTTGTATGCGTAAGAGCAGTTGGCACAAAGGGAATGTCACTAGACGACGGTTCGGTGCCATTTAATCAAATCTTCTGCATTAAATACAGAGATCTGCCATTATCCTGTACATTAAATATAGAGGTGTATTTTGAAGGTCTGCCACCCTTCTGCGCATAAAATGCAGAGACGTGCCTCAGGCATCTGTCAGTATTCGGCATATTAAATGCAGAGACGTGCATCGAGCCCTGTACGAAGAGCAGTTTTTGACGTGGCAGGTTGTTTGTCTTCTGCGGGGCGTAAATAGCTCACATTTGCCTGTGTAAAACTAGGCGACGTATTCCTTTGTATGCGTTGAAGCGATCTACACCAAGGAAATGGCAGTAAATGACAGCCTGGGTTGCAGTGTCGTGCCATCATTATAGCCGTCGCTTGGGTAGTCGTGCAGTACCCTTTGTCAGGAGTCCAGATGTCAGGTTCATTGCATGATCTGACAGGTTCATTTCGAAGAATACGAAGCGTTCCTCGTACACTTCAATGCTGCATTAAAAGTGGATGAGTTTTACGCCATAAAGGCAATGTAGCACCCTTTTTACGCTGAAGCAGCCTGGACATACTGTATTACGCGGATGGTCCTTGAACCTACTTTTTACGTTGTGCTTAGCGAAAAAGCTCTGTTTACACGTCGATGGCTCTGAGGTCCTCTGTTTATGCTGCCCTGCATCAACATGCTGCGTAGAGCTATCCAGCGTATTTTTCGTGCTTCTACACTCACTACAGGCATCACTCATGTTTCTGGCTGGACTCATACTTGATTTACGTGTCGGGTCTTGGATTCACTTGTACTAGTCGGGGAGGAAAATACTCGAGTAGACATATAAACATTCCCAACTGGAATCTCCCCCTCTGATCTAATCTGGAATGATAGCAGCTGCACACCCAGTGCGAGGTGAGCCATACTTACCCCTAGCTGTTTTTATGTCTAAACAGGTATTTCAAAGTCACGAGTTCATTCTTTCTAGTCTGGACTCTCTTGCATTTCTTGCTGGTCTCACTTATAGTTTCTGGACTTAACTCATTACATGTATTCTTGCTGGACTCACTACACGTTCTTGTGCACATACTTGATCTTAGTTTAGATTTCTTGTATCCTGCAGTCATTACTATCTTGCTTCTGATATTCATGCATCTTTAACTTTATGCACCAGTGATATACATATTTCCTTGTTCATACTTTATTTACTTCACCTTGCTACTTGCTACAACTACTTTATTGTTTTTATCATTTAACTGGAACTGTTGTTAGAGGTGTACTTGCTCCAATCCTGACTGGATATATTTTTCAGAGGATCCAGAGGATTGGTGTCCGACATTTTATGGACCTCAGCCAGTCGATGGTGCAGACAAGGACCCCCTAGTTTAGGAGTGATTTCTGGGTTGGTAGCCGGGATCACTAGGACCTCAGTTGTTATTTTTATTAGCTTTTGGTACCGGATTTGTCTCCGGTTTTGGATTAAGACCTTGTATTGTATATGATTCTGGATATTGTAGTATTATTATTATTGTTGTGGTTATTATTTTAGTAGTTGTAGTTGTTTAGCTTTGTAGTTGTTAGACTTCTGTGTTATCCTATCGTGCTTAGATCGTGATTGAGTATTGTGTTATCATTATTATATTGCTCCTCCGTTTGGAGTTGAGATCTTGACAGGTATATATATTGATTGCGTGAGATTGTTAGCTAGATAGTAGACCTAGACAGTGTTCTACCGCCGATGCTGCGGCGTAGGCTGGACGTACACATGATTCATGCCCGATTTTTTGGGTGCGGGTCGTGACAAGATGTACTATTATTACTCATAGACTTTTTGTTGCTATTGCTAGACACTTAGACTTGGACATATTTTGTAGCTATTCTAGTATTGGGACTTTGTGACTTAAGTTGTTTTATATCTTATCGTGCCATCTTTTTTCTTATAGATTATTATGATTGAGTTTTTATCATTATATATTATCATCTTATCCTCTGTATGGAGTTGAGATATCATTGATGTAATGTATCGCACTTGAATGATGCATTATGCTGAGTTAGATTGAAATGAGACAAATGTTTGGTTGTATTTCATTGAGTTGGATTTAAGAACAAGTATTGATTTAAGTTGGTTTCATGTGCAGATCGCGTATGGAGTTCGGTGGTACCAAGAGCAGCACCTCGCAACGGGCTCAGGTATGGATGATGCGAATGGATTCAGTGTGTTCGTTCGGAGCAAGTACATAGATAGCAGATTTGGAGCGATAATGTCGTCTTCCTTAGTCCGATCGGGTCGGATGATTTAGAGAGCACGGCCTGCTCGTACGGTCATACCAATCGGACCATAAATTCTAGGAATCGGCCGTATCGACAAGGAATGGTGCTTAGCGAATTCAGACTTTTTGAGTGAATTATGTCCCTTTTCCTCTACTCCTTCATGCCTAATAATTAGAACACATATAATATCTTGGACACTTGGACTAGAACATAGAAAATACCGTACTGTGGCATGCATATAGTATGCACCGTTTGGATGATTATAAATTATGGCTTTGAGTTGAACTTTACGACTGGAACAACAAAAATATTTTATTGTCCGAGCAAGCGTGCGTTGTGCACGAGTATCAAGTTGGAATGCTTCATCAAGCGAAGCGTGCAATTGTGGTTCAAAACCAGTCAATTATCGATAGGGTTTTGGTTGTTTGGGAATACGGAGATTGGAACACAATATTTGGAACTTATCAAACGGCATGGTGCCACAAAATCCGTAATTTTGGTTCCTTGAGCGAGATAGGCACCGGGACACCGGGACCGCTCGGACTGGAAAAAATATTGGGTATTGAGGCATCCACTGAGGTATTCTAACCCTCAAGAGGGATGAGGCATCGTATACCAGGTACATAAGGCATTGTGGGACCTTTAGGTGAGACATTGCAACCAATAGGCTGAAAGAAAGCGTCGTACATGCAGTGTATCATCTGCTATGGTTGGCATACGTGCCGCCAGGGACCACTTTCATATAGATTAGTGCATCAGTTTCAAGAGTATCTTAGTTGGTGGTTGTAGGTGAGGATGGCATAGTTGGTTTTCTACACGGTTGATTGTGTTGGATTTGTAGGACTTTAGTTGGTGTTTATAGTTGCTTTCACTAGGCACGTTGTGTTGTAACACATTATAGGCTCACATGATTTGAGTATAACATGTTGCATGCTTAGTATCTTTGTGATAGAATATAACATGCTAGTCTGTTTATTGCTTTCATGAACATTCTTTATTGCTTTCAAATGCATGGTTTGCCATGAAATCGATCTAGGTTTAAACTAGCAAGATCACCTTGTAATAATTGGTATGCTTCATAATTTTATATAGAGTCGGTTTAGACGAGTGGGTTACCCCGCTCACCAGTATGACTGTGTACTGCCCCACATTTGTGGACATTATTTCCAGGTTCGTAAGTGTAGTAGCTCAGCTTGGATATATGGGACATGATGTATATAACGATAAGTACATTTGTGGGTTAGAGAAAGAGCAAGAGTGTTGCAAGCTCTTACGTCCCAGTACCGGAATATGGAGACGGACATGGCCAGCTCTCCCACACAAGGTATAGAACGTCATACGGTGGTCACGGCTGTAACTAGACAAGGGTGCATACTACAAACAAGTCACTTAGGGTCACATAGAATATCTATTGTCTCAATCAGTCAAATAAGAACAGTAAACATAGAATATATATGAGAAGGGAGTAAGGCATCCAAACTGCCCCGCCACAACATTCAAGAAACCAGATGCACAAAAATAAGAAGGCTGGCAAAGTAACAAGAGCACATGACCATGATCAGTTGTAGTGTAATTAATTACAATCATGTAGGAAACTAAATATCCAGATTCACGGCTAACAGGTGCCGGTGGCTAAACGTCCAAAATGAGTAAAATATGAAATAATGAGAAGGAAAGAAGAGACCCATTTATTTTCCTTAGTGGTCATCTGCCTGGTGCGCACCATTGTTCAGGGGGAAGTACGCTTGATCCTCGGGTGTTGGCTCAAAACCTGGCCATGCAAAACCAGTGGGGTTAAACCCCAAATAACAAGTACCACAAAGGAAGCACGAATGCAGAAATAAAACCAGGTAATGAAATAGATACATATATATATATATATATAGTCATGTCTCATAGTTTTGGTTCATAGCTTATCGTGACATAATAATCTAATCCTATAACCAAACAAGGACAAGGGTTAAACCATCGCACCATGATATTCCATGTCCCTAGACTATTTGACAGCAGATACAATACACAAACACGCTCAGTTACATAATCGGCCAATCACTTGTACGCCTTACTAGATGGAGTCTGGGTTATTCTAGAGATATTATACATTTAGGAATCCTCAGATCAAATGAGGTACTAGCAGGGTTAGTTGAGCCACAAATTGCCGTATAGCACATAGTAGTATGCACCGATCCCTCGTAAGGCCACCGTCCTAAGATCACATAGAACACATAGTATCATATAATAGTCAGATATTGCCTTCCAATAATGAGAATTTAAACAATATCCATGGGGACTAGCCTGCACACCTCAATTCAGATAACTGGAAGTGGCTAGTTAGGCACGATCTCGAGATTATATTCCCACTCCATGCTCTACAAGTTTAGTTGCCTAGTTAACCCTAATGTTAACTTGAATCTCATGGCATGGTCATATGGTATTCCCCTTATATGACGTACCATAGTACGACCACACTAGATATGAATCTACTTTGTCACTTGATAGTTCAATTTGGATTCACCCCAGCGTGATGCAGCAATCAACAGATCCTAGCCACGCTTGGTCATTGACTAACCCTTATGTCCATGCTGGAGATTGAGTCATATCATATGTTGTCACTACCATATTTCAGAATAGGGGTATTTTCGTCCTTTCATTTATTTAATATAATGTGTCAATATTGCATAATATTTATTTATATTTAATTGTTGTGATTTTATTTGATTGTTGTACCTTGTTGCTTCGATAATTGGAGCACTACACTGGCTTTTGTCTTCCAACAAATTTTACACCCTTGTCCTAGACGTACCAGTCTTCTATTTTGATCCTTGTGTGACTCATAACTATGCTTTCTTGTGCTTTATTTTAGTCGTACAACATTCGTTGCATACAAATTTACTTTATTCTATATAAATCCAACTTTATATGTTTGTGCGTTCCAATCAAAATTGGAGACACAATCTCGACCCATTTTGAGCAACCCAAATTTTGATAATATTCTATTCTGAGTCTTCTTCATCTATGACACTTGTGTCCTACCTAATTTTAACCCTATATACTTCCAATTAATTTTAGAACACCAATTATATTAATTTTAATCAAATTAATCCAAAAACTCCACCTTGTGTAATTTTTCAATTATTGGGCACTTTTATGCAAAAGCATATTGAGGTGTCCACACCCCCATTGGACCAACACATAAAAAAACCCCATTTTCCTTCATGTGATTTTTCTCCATAATTTTGGAGTGTGTAACACTCAACATCAACCCCTCATCAAACCTTAGCCCTCCATTTTTGAAACAAACCAAATCCTAGCCTTTAAAATATCTACATGATAAATGAAACCCAATTCCAAGGAGTGTTGACCGGGCCTTACCCTAGGTCAACCTCAAAAACCCTACTTTTATATATATATATATATATATATATATATATATATATATATATATATATATATATATATATATATCCTTTTCCTTATTTTTATCATCCCCATCACCCCAAAGCTTGACCTAGCCAAACCCCCTCCTGTTCATCTTCTTCCCTGTTTATCCCGTCGACCGAAGACCGGCAGAGCCGACCATCCCGACCTCCCTGTCTCATCCCCTCACGACCAGCCGACCTCCCATCTCCCTCTCCTTCAACCGCCGGTCATCCCGACCCCGCTGCTCACCGCCAGCACTACCGCCTTCATTCATCGTCACCATCATCTTCACCCCGCCGAACCATCTCCTCCCATCCCGACGACTGCCATCACCGGTGTCAACACCCCACTCACCTCGACATCCTCCACCGTCGGACCCAGATTCCGTCACCATCACCATCGACACCATGATCACAGTGCCCCGCCACTCGCCTGAACGCCACCCTCGTCGACTTCCCTCCTCCTTCAGCACAGCGACTGGACCCAATCCCCTCCTCGACCGAGCACCTCCCGTCGATGCTTGAGCCTCGACGACTGAACGACTTCCCTAGATAGTGACTGGACCGGACCAAGCCTCGCCTGAATAGCAGTAGCAGGAGAAGCCGAGCCTCTCCGTGACGCAATTGAGCACCACCTCGACGTCGAATACCCCCTCATTCACGTGCGCGCAGGTTCGGGTTGTTCCTTTCATGTTTGTGTATATGTACGTGTGAATGATGTTAGCATATTACTTCATGACAAGTTCGTTAGATGTTCATTACAAGAGACCATGCGAATAAACCAAACTCATATGCGTATACGTATGCATATGTGTATAATATTCAAATTGGTATATATATATATATATAGAAATATATATAAGTAATTAAATGCTAATACTAGTTATGACTATATATGTATTTATACTATATGACCCTAGGTTAATTGTTGATTTTTCCCGTAAAATTGCATATACCATATGACCCTGAGAATTGTGAGTTGACTGCCTTATGTACACTTATGTACTGGCGAGACATGTGTTAGTGATTGACTGTCTGATTATGCACAGCATTTGAGGACGTGACACTCGTGCAGCTAGACGCACACTTGACCCTGTTAGATGACAAGTAGCATGTAAAACCCCTTCCTAGAAAATCGTATATACCCTTTTTATTTATTAATTATTAATTAAATTATAGTAATTAGGTCTAAATAGGAGAAATAGATTTTTTAATAATTTTTTATGTTAGGTGTTCGGGCACTTAGATGACTTATGGGACCTTCAGGAATTTTTTGAAATTTATTCCATGTAGGGGACCCCTTGAGCAGTTGCTAGCCTAACAATGTGCATTACCCTAATCTATAAATTTTCTTATGAAAATATATATAATATATATGTATATACAAATATATATATATATATATATATATATATATATATATATATATATATATATATATGTATATATATTAAGAAAAGAAAAGAATTAAATAAGTATATGATAATAGTACTAATATAATAATAATATTAATATTATGCTTAGTACTTAAGCCCTTAGGAGCTTGCTTTCCTTAGCAATTCTATTCACTCCCCTTACCAATTAACTGTGACCCGCCCACATTAACCCCTTCAGCGTATGCAACAGGAGTCGACCTTCCTATTCAGCGCCCACTTCACCCGACCCCTTTTTCATTCACCCGCGATCCGTCCAACTTCTCCCTCTCTCTCTCTTAACATATAATATATATATATATAATAGTTAGCTCTAAAACCCTAACCTAGAAATTCCCAGACTTCCTCTTCCCATCTATAGCCGTCACCGCAGTCAGAGAAGCCTCCCCAAGCCATCCAACAACCCGTCGACGCCGACCTCGCATCCTGCAGTTTCCCACTCGAGGCACCTTCGCTCCGGTGTGTTTTCCCGTCGACTCGCTCGACCAAACGCTGTTCCGTTTTAATAGGTATGATCATCCCATAACCCTCTCCAATATTCATTTTATAGCCAAATTCAGAAAACGTGCGCCCCTAGGTGTAAATCAGCGTCCAAAATGGACGGACAGACAGAATTCTGGAATCGCAGAATTCCAGAATGACCACCCGTATTACCGAGTTCGTATCTCCCACCACAGAGATCCGAATTCGGTGATTCTTTTTGATACCTGTAGAATACCTGACCTAGTTTAATTTCTGTAAAATAACCCTAGGCTAATAGTTGCTGTGGACATAGTTATATTCGTCACAAAACTGCGCGCACCCACTTTTTCCGGTTTTCCAAAAGTTGGAAAACGGAGCGCGCCCCGCCAAATGGGACCGCCCCGCCGTGTGCCAAGTGTACCGAATGGTGCACGCAGCATAACCGGATACGTGAAAATTCGTGGAGACTGATTCGGACGCGTGTACGCGCCAGAATCAGGCCGTATCCACTGACACATTTCGTGTCGCAACTTTTGTGGAACTCGTACGCTTTTTGTGCACGCTTGTCAGATTGCGACAAAACTTATGCCACTGGACTCGTGGTAACGCGCTGGTCCTGTGACCCAAATTTCACACGATTCTGAGACGGTTGACCAAATCGCCAATTGGCGGGCCCCACAGTTGACTTTTTGGACAAATTAGTGTTCGGCTCATCGGAATCCACATTTGGACATACCGTTGGGTTCGTATTGACATCTAGAGTTGTTTGACATATAATTTGTCCCATTTAGAGACTGTTACCTTTGGCACGCTTTTCGGTGCAAAGTGGGCCACACGTGGACCCCACTTTTACCCGAAATTACCGTTTTGCTCCTGTGTCCAAATTGGACGAAAGGGGTGTGCTTTTTAGCTATTTTGCTCATTCCGGAAACGTTGGTGATGTTTATTTCAGCATCCGGAGATGTTTGTTCGGAGTCCTTAGTTCCAGGTTCAGTGTCCTTGACATTTGGGCGCGTACACTTTACAGATTTCTTGTCAGGCAAGTATACCTTGCCATTGTACTGTATTTACATTCCATATGAGGCATGCATGTTTATTTTCTATTTATTTAGTTCATTTATTTTAACTGCTATATAAACTGCGCGTCCAAGGAAACTTGGGTGCAACGACGGTGTCGTCGTACTATGTTTTTTTTTATGTATATGCATTGGACCTACTTTATGAGACTACCCCATTTTCATGAGGCATTTATGTTTCATTGGCCATGACACTATTCTTACACGAGTGTGAGTCACATGTAGGACACGGACTTGCGTACTCGGCTGGCCCCCGGTACGTATAGGTCGTGCGACGGATAGGGATAACTGCCAATAGAAACTTTGCATGCTAGTAGACCTAGCGGTTATTAGAGGTTTATCGTGTCATGGATATGACATGCTTAGAGCATTGGGTGGGGAGAACAACAAGTACCGCATTTGAGCTTCTTTACACTTTTTCTCCTATACGCCCGGATTCTCCGCTAGAGATACGGGCCATGATGACCACTATATATTATGTACTATCAGGCGGGCCACCGGCGTTCAAAAGACGACGTGCCTTTTAGGCCCCTGGATCTCCAAAAGAGAACCATGCCAAATCCCAGTTTTCAGCCAGATAGCTCACTTGTGGGGAAAGGTGTTCTTAACTGCATTCACATAGATGGTTAGGCGACCCCAATGGATGTTTATTTTCAGTACTTTATTGGCATGTGCTTTTTGTATCTTGTTACGTCCCTCTGAGGACCTGGTCCCTTCCAGATATAGGTGAGCAGGAGTATCCGCAGGAGTATGGACCTGGACCTGACGCTACCTATCAGCCTGAGGAGATCTTACCTTCTGATTATATGTGATTCATTGCAGCTGTTTAGAGATTTTAGTTGCTATTCTTTTCTAGACATTTATTCTTATATTAGAGTTTATTCTCTTCTCTCTTTAGTAGTTTATTGTAGTCGATTTGCAGTGGATTTGTCTCCACCCGACTATTGCACTTTGAGATTACTATTTGAGACTGCTTCTTTGATATTCATTTATTGATTTCCATTCTTCTATTATTTGTGCTGTGGATGAGATATAGAACTGCGTGTGACTTGTTGTGACATATATTTACTACTGTGGATTGGATATTCATGTACAGCGTACGTGTGTATATGGTTTCCATATATTGGAGTTCGTATACATACGGCTGGCGTGTTATGTATTCCTAGTCCTACGTATTTTGGGACTGGGGCGTGACATGTTTTTGTGGTGGCCCATGCAGGTCAAGAATATATTGTCTCGGTTACGTAACTGTACCGAACAAGCCTGCGTATAGGAATAGAGTATAAGGATCTCATCCACGCTTGATTGAAATTCATCCTTCCTATTTAATACTTGCATCCTGTTTGAGTCCTGTACTTTTTCTAATCGTTTCGTACGTCAACTGCAGAGAGATGGATTTGCAGAATGGACGTACTGCCGCCGATGGCGACGCAACTTCTGGAGTCAATGGTCAGACTCAAGGAGAGACCCCAACGATTCCTAGGCTTCCGGGGACAGATGGACAGACTCACACCCCAGTTCCATCTGATCTTCCCGCTTCACCTATTGGGAACCTTCCACCTGCCTCAGTACGGCAAGATGGCCAAGCGCAGATGTTCCAATTCTTTCAGATGATGATACAGGAACAGAGGCAGCAGGCAGCCGAGCAGAGGCAGCAGGCAGTCGAGCAGAGGCAAGAATTTTTGGCAGCACTGGAGAGGATGGCTGCACATGCTACTGTACCAGCCCAAACACTAGCTCCAGCACCTCGAGCTAAGGTTGGATCAGTAAAGGATTTTGTTCAGATGGATGCAAGGCAGTACAAGGGCACTGAGAGCCCGGAGGAGACCACCAACTGGATCACTCACACGCAGAAGCTACTGGAGGCATCGCAGTTACCCACGGACCTATGGATGACGGGTGTACGGACGCTTCTAGATGGTAATGCCCATCACTGGTGGGAATCCATGGAGCGCCAGTTGGGTACTTACAAGACTTGGGAGCAGTTCTTGGAGTTCTTTGAGGGAAAGTACTTCCCGGACACTGTCAGGGACACCTTGTATGATCAGTTTCTTCACTTAGAGCAGGGGAACCGGACCGTGGACGAGTATGATGTCGAGTTTAGTCGACTCAGCAAAATGGCGCTGCTTTGATACCAGATGACTTGGCTAAGGCTAAGAGATTTCATCGAGGACTGACCCAGGAGCTTCAACATTATACAAGCTCGCAGTCCCGAGTCTCTTATGCTGAACTACTGACAGAGGCCAGATTTCAGGAAACCATTAGCAGAGGAAGAGGAGGTCAGCTGAGGACACAACAAGGAACAGCAGGGAGCAGCCAGGACACCACAGGGAGGACCTATCAGACGTCCTTTGGCACAACAGCATCAGCAACACCGAGCAGGACCGTACCGGATTCCGGAAAAACCCCAATGTAATTATTGTGGGAAGATCGGACATATTTCGAGGGATTGTCGGACTCGCTTGGGTCAGTGTATGAGATGTGGCTCCGGATAACACATGGCGAGAGACTGCCCAATGCAGACATTGACACTCCCACCACCAGTTCAGAGACTAGCGCTTCCAGCACCGAAGCCAGCCCAAAAGATGACCGGACCGGGAGCACCCCGTCCCCCAGCAGCAGGAGGAGTTCAGAGAGGACCCCCGCTACCCACTCAGGAGGAGCAGTATATGAGGACCGGACATGGACAGCCACAGAGGAACGGGCAAGCTTTTGCATTGGAGGTAGATGACATGGATCATGAGGTGGATGTCATAGCAGGTATTACCCTTGCTTTTACTTTTCCTGCTGTGACATTATTTGATACGGGAGCCACCCACTCATTCATATCATCTAGTTTTATTGCCAAACACAACATTGCTTCTACACCATTATCTAGTTGTGTTAGAATTCTTACCGGAGGAGGAGTTGTACCAGTTAGTAGAGTTTGTAGAACGGGTCCTATAGTGATTCGTGGCAGGGAGATGAATGCCCAACTCTTAGTCCTTCCTATGCCGTCTTTTGATATTGTGCTTGGAATGGACTGGCTGAGCAAGAACCACGCTTTCTTCGATTGCTTTGGAGGAAGCATTCTTTTTAAGGTACCAGGCCAGCCTGAACTTGAGTTTACCCGAGGATCCACAGAAATCCTTGATGGTATGCAGCTCGCAATGGACGATGTTGTCTATCACCCTATTATTTCAGAATTTCTAGACGTCTTTCCAGAGGATTTGCCAGGACTACCCCCAGACCGAGACGTAGAGTTTTCAATTGAACTAACACCCGGAGCAGCACCTATAGCATCGCATGTTTACAGACTGGCGAAGAAGGAGATGGACGAGCTGAAGGCACAGTTAAAAGAGCTAGAGGAGAAAGGTTTCATCCGACCGAGTGCATCACCCTGGGGAGCACCAGTGTTGTTTGTACCCAAGAAAGACGGGTCAGTGCGTATGTGCATTGACTACAGAGCCTTGAATGCAGTGACAGTGAAGAACAAATATCCATTGCCACGCATTGATGACCTGTTTGATCAACTCAGTGGAGCTAAGGTATTCTCGAAGATAGATTTAAGATCGGGATATCACCAAGTGAAGGTACGGAAGCAGGACATTCCGAAGACCGCATTCAGAACAAGATATGGACACTACCAGTTTTTGGTCATGCCCTTTGGATTGACCAATGCTCCAGCGATCTTCATGGACTTGATGAATCGAGTCTTCCACCAGTACTTGGACCAGTTCGTGGTCGTCTTCATAGACGATATACTTGTCTATTCGAAGAGCCACGAGGAGCACGAGGAGCACCTGCGAATTGTTCTAGAGACTTTGAGGAGAGAGCAGTTATATGCTAAACTCAGCAAATGTGAGTTCTTCTTGGACAGAGTTTCATTTCTTGGATATGTTGTTACAGGAGATGGTATTTCTGTTGATCCAGAGAAGATCTCAGCAGTTGAGACATGGCCTGTTCCTAAATCAGCAACAGAGGTGAGAAGTTTCCTTGGACTTGCGGGATATTACCGACGATTCGTGGAAAACTTCTCAAGGATAGCGGCACCCATGACTCGTCTGACTTGTAAGGATCAAGAATTTATATGGACTGACGAGTGTCAAGCAGCCTTTGAAGAGTTGAAGAAGCGACTGACTACAGCACCAGTATTGGCGATTCCGTCAGGATCAGGAGGTTACGTGATCTACAGTGACGCATCAGGAAAAGGCCTAGGATGCGTATTGATGCAGCATGGCAAGGTGATTGCATATGCATCTAGGCAGTTACGAGTATATGAGAAGAATTATCCGACTCATGACTTGAAACTTGCAGCCGTTGTATTTGCTCTAAAGCTATGGAGACATTACTTATATGGAGAACGAGTGGAAATCTATACGGACCACAAAAGCCTCAAGTACGTCTTCACGCAGAAGGAGTTAAATATGAGGCAACGTCGATGGCTCGAGCTGATGAAAGATTTCGAGATAGAGCTACATTATCATCCAAGCAAGGCTAACGTGGTAGCCGACGCGTTAAGCCGGAAGCCAGCAGCTTACTTCTTGACAGCACAGAGGGAACTTTTGGAGGACTTGCAAGAGCTTGGCATTGAAGTGATAGTACCTGGAGCAGATGGGATACTAGCCAACTTACAAGTTCAATCATCATTGGTAGAGAGGATTAAGGCAGCTTTGCCTACAGACGCCAGATTCAGGAGACTAAAGGAAAGGACAGAGGCCGGAGAGCAGACCGGATTGCGCATTCATGAGGATGGGACATTACGATATGGTGATCGTCTTTATGTTCCAAATGGAAAGATTCGGCAAGAGCTGATGGCAGAGGCTCATAGTTCGATCTATTCTATTCATCCTGGAGGCACCAAGATGTATCGTGACTTACGATAGCACTTTTGGTGGCATGGGATGAAGAGAGAGATAGCTCGCTTTGTAGCTAAATGTCTGGTATGTCAACAAGTGAAGGCGGAGCACCAGAGGACAGCAGGATTATTGCAACCACTTCCGATTCCAGAGTGGAAATGGGAGCACATCACTATGGACTTCGTCACAGGTTTTCCCAAGAGTCCAAGTGGGAGAGATGCAGTGTGGGTAATAGTGGACCGACTCACCAAGTCAGCCCATTTTATACCTTTTAGAGTGGGTCAGTCTACAGAAGCTTTAGCTGACTTATATATGAGGCAGATCGTGAGATTGCACGGCATACCAGTCAGCATTGTATCGGACCGAGATTCGCGCTTCACATCGTACTTTTGGAGGAGCATGCAAGAGAGTCTTAGTACTCGTCTGAAGTTCAGTACATCTTACCACCCGCAGACAGATGGGCAGTCGAAACATACTATTCAGACCTTGGAGGACATGTTGAGGGCTTGCATGTTAGACTTCGGAGGATCATGGGAGGACCACCTATATCTTGTAGAGTTTTCTTACAACAACAGCTATCAAGCGAGTATTCAGATGGCTCCGTTTGAAGCATTATATGGAAGAAAATGTAGGTCTCCTGTGTGTTGGAGTGACGTGGGAGAACGTCAGATTC
The DNA here is from genome assembly GCA_036927795.1 of Iris macrosiphon. Classification (NCBI taxonomy): domain Eukaryota; kingdom Viridiplantae; phylum Streptophyta; class Magnoliopsida; order Asparagales; family Iridaceae; genus Iris; species Iris macrosiphon. The sequence goes on from JAYESA010000014.1 coordinate 71,271,174, forward strand.
TGGGACCCGAGTTGGTGGTCAACACCGTAGAGACAGTCAAGAAGATTCAGGGACACTTGCGAGCAGCGCAAGACAGACAGAAGCAGTGGGCAGACCTTCATCGTCGTCCCTTGGAGTTCAAAGAGGGCGATCACGTCTTCTTGAGGATATCACTGACCAGAGGCACCATCCGATTCGGAGGGCGCGGCAAGTTGAGTCCAAGGTATATTGGACCATTTGACGTGCTCGAGAGAGTTGGAGAGGTGGCGTATCGACTTGTGCTACCACCATCACTGGAGGGAGTACATGACGTATTCCATGTATCGCAGCTCAGGCGATATGTGGCAGACAGCAGTCATGTTCTCGACCATTCAGAGATCACCATTGGGCCGAGCTTGTCTTACCAAGAGCAACCCGTGGGAATCCTTGATCGTCGAGAGAAGGTATTGAGGAACCAGTCTATTCTCTTGGTTCGCGTAGCATGGAGGCATGGCGCACCAGGAGAATCAACTTGGGAGCGCGAGGACGACATGCGCAAGCGCTTTCCGAACCTATTCGCAGACCAAGGTATGAATTTACATTGTTAATTTATATCTTATATCATCCTTGCATTCTATCGTGGCTTAATTTTAATCTCGAGGACGAAATTTTTACAAGTTGGGTAGAATGTAAAACCCCTTCCTAGAAAATCGTATATACCCTTTTTATTTATTAATTATTAATTAAATTATAGTAATTAGGTCTAAATAGGAGAAATAGATTTTTTAATAATTTTTTATGTTAGGTGTTCGGGCACTTAGATGACTTATGGGACCTTCAGGAATTTTTCGGAATTTATTCCATGTAGGGGACCCCTTGAGCAGTTGCTAGCCTAACAATGTGCATTACCCTAATCTATAAATTTTCTTATGAAAATATATATAATATATATGTATATACAAATATATATATATATGTATATATATATTAAGAAAAGAAAAGAATTAAATAAGTATATGATAATAGTACTAATATAATAATAATATTAATATTATGCTTAGTACTTAAGCCCTTAGGAGCTTGCTTTCCTTAGCAATTCTATTCACTCCCCTTACCAATTAACTGTGACCCGCCCACATTAACCCCTTCAGCGTATGCAACAGGAGCCGACCTTCCTATTCAGCGCCCACTTCACCCGACCCCTTTTTCATTCACCCGCGATCCGTCCAACTTCCCCCTCTCTCTCTCTTAACATATAATATATATATATATATAATAGTTAGCTCTAAAACCCTAACCTAGAAATTTCCAGACTTCCTCTTCCCATCTATAGCCGTCACCGCAGTCAGAGAAGCCTCCCGAAGCCATCCAACCATCCCGTCGACGCCGACCTCGCATCCTGCAGTTTCCCACTCGAGGCACCTTCGCTCCGGCGCATTTTTCCGTCGACTCGCTCGACCAAACGCTGTTCCGTTTTCATAAGTATGATCATCCCTTAACCCTCTCCAATATTCGTTTTATAGCCAAATTCAGAAAACGTGCGCCCCTAGGTGTAAATCAGCGTCCAAAATGGACGGACAGACAGAATTCTGGAATCACAGAATTCCAGAATGACCACCCGTATTGCCGAGTTCGTATCTCCCACCACAGAGATCCGAATTCGGTAATTCTTTTTGATACCTGTAGAATACCTGACCTAGTTTAATTTTTGTAAAATAACCCTAGGCTAATAGTTGCTGTGGATATAGTTATATTCGTCACAAAACTGCGTGCACCCACTTTTTTTGGTTTTCCAAAAGTTGGAAAACGGAGCGCGCCCCGCCAAACGGGACCGCCCCCCGTGTGCAAAGTATACCGAATGGTGCATGCAGCATAACCGGACACGTGAAATTTTGTGGATACTGATTCGGACGCGTGTACGCGCCGGAATCAGGCCGTATCCGCGGACACATTTCGTGTCGCAACTTTTGTGGAACTCGCACCTATTTTGTGCACGCTTGTCAGATTGCGACGAAACTTACGCCACTGGACTCGTGGTAACGCGCTGGTCCTGTGACCCAAATTTCACACGATTCTGAGACGGTTGACCAAATCACCAATTGGCGGGCCCTACAGTTGACTTTTTGGACAAATTAGTGTTCGGCTCATCGGAATCCACATTTGGACATACCGTTGGGTTCGTATTGACATTTAGAGTTGTTTGACCTATAGTTTGTCCTATTTAGAGAATGTTACCCTTGGCACGCTTTTCGGTGCAAAGTGGGCCACACGTGGACCCCACTTTTACCCGAAATTACCATTTTGCCCCTGTGTCCAAATTGGACGAAAGGGGTGTACTTTTTAGCTATTTTGCTCATTCCGGAAACGTTGGTAATATTTATTTCAGCATCCGGAGATGTTTGTTCGGAGTCCTTAGTTCCAGGTTCAGTGTCCTTGACATTTGGGCGCGTATACTTTACAGATTTCTTGCCAGGCAAGTATACCTTGCCATTGTACTGTATTTACATTCCATATGAGGCATGCATATTTATTTTCTGTTTATTTAGTTCATTTATTTTAACTGCTATATAAACTGCGCGTCCAAGGAAACTTGGGTGCAACGACGGTGTCGTCGTACTATGTTTTTATTTATGTATATGCATTGGACCTACTTTATGAGACTACCCCATTTTCATGAGGCATTTATGTTTCATTGGCTATGACACTATTCTTACACGAGTGTGAGTCACATGTAGGATACGGACTTGCGTACTCGGCTGGCCCCCGGTACGTATAGGTCGTGCGACGGATAGGGATAACTGCCAATAGAAACTTTGCATGCTAGTAGACCTGGCAGTTATTAGAGGTTTATCGTGTCATGGACATGACATGCTTAGAGCATTGGGTGGGGAGAACAACAAGTACCGCATTTGAGCTCCTTTACACTTTTTCTCCTGTACGCCCGGATTCTCCGCTAGAGATACGGGTCATGATGACCACTATATATTATGTACTATCAGGCGGGCCACCGGCGTTCAAAAGACGATGTGCCTTTTAGGCCCCTGGATCTCCAAAAGAGAACCATGCCAAATCCCAGTTTTCAGCCAGATAGCTCACTTGTGGGAAAAGGTGTTCTTAACTGCATTCACATAGATGGTTAGGCGACCCCAATGGATGTTTATTTTCAGTACTTTATTGGCATGTGCTTTTTGTATCTTGTTACGTCCCTCTGAGGACCTGGTCCCTTCCAGATATAGGTGAGTAGGAGTATCCGCAGGAGTATGGACCTGGACCTGACGCTACCTATCAGCCTGAGGAGATCTTACCTTCTGATTATATGTGATTCATTGCAGCTGTTTAGAGATTTTAGTTGCTATTCTTTTCTAGACATTTATTCTTATATTAGAGTTTATTCTCTTCTCTCTTTAGTAGTTTATTATAGTCGATTTGCAGTGGATTTGTCTCCACCCGACTATTGCACTTTGAGATTACTATTTGAGACTGCTTCTTTGATATTCATTTATTGATTTCCATTCTTCTATTATTTGTGCTGTGGATGAGATATAGAACTGCGTGTGACTTGTTGTGACATATATTTACCACTGTGGATTGGATATTCATGTACAGCGTACGTGTGTATATGGTTTCCATATATTGGAGTTCGTATACATACGGCTGGCGTGTTACGTATTCCTAGTCCTACGTATTTTGGGACTGGGGCGTGACATAGCACCCCTAGCGTAGTCTCTGAGTTCAGTATACTTATGATTGTGTGCATGTTAGTGTACCGACTGATTTTGTATTATTATTAAATAATGTCTATAGGACTGTTGGATTATTCAGCTAAGACCTCGGAAATAGGACATTGGTATTGCCAGTAAGGGACCACGGGCAAGTACATTCTCTGACAATTTTTATTATGTTGATTATCTCTATGATTCTAGTTGTACAGCGTACATGATTCTGACACTATGTATACACGAGTTGGCATCATTGAGATATGTCACGAGGAGTCGTGATTGTGATCCATCGTGCTAGCTGGGGATGGGGAGATATTAGTAGCTTATGTGATCATACCCAACTCTACATGCATCATAGCTCACCCATACCTCACGTCGGTACAGCCTGACCATTACATGCCTCATATCCTATTTTGTATGATTAGCCTGACTATTGCTTACATCATAGCTATCGGGATGGTTAGCCTGACCTTATATGAATCATAGCTAGTCATACATAGCAAGCCTGATCAATCCCAAGCTGATCACATGATATACTGATGTTTTACACACTTAGCTAGATAGTCTCTATATGTATTTCTAGTTTGTTGATCTAGCATTTCCTTATATTCTAGTTATAGTTCTAGTATTCACTTATATTCCAGTTTATTGATCTAGCATGCACTTGTATTTCTGTTCATTGCTAGTGTATCATTGATGATGATGTGTTCTCCAGTATTCAATTTTCAGTATTTTATTATCTCCAGTACTTCTTATTGCCAGTATTTATATCCATCTTGTATTTCTTTACACTGTATTATAGTTTTTGTCAATATACATGGAATTGCTGTTAGTGCTTGTACTTCGCTCCAATCTTGACTGGATATTTTTTCCAGAGGATCTTGAGGACTTTTATCCTACACACTATGGACTAGGTATAAAAGCACACTACACACCAGAGATCTTAGAGGAGCCCATTCCATTAGAGGAGACACTACCTGCAGCTGTTTAGACAGCATTTATTTTATGCATTTAAGACTTCTTTTTAGTTTATGTTGAGACTTATGTTGAGTTTAATTTGAGACTTGTGGAGACTATTTATGTTGGACAGCTAGACTGTGGTTTATCTCTATTTTGAGACATTATGTTTGACTATATCATTCTTTCTTATCTTTTATCGTGCCATTCATTCTTATAGTTATTGTGATTGAGTATACATTATGAGCTGTTGAGAGATATTTGTTTTATTGTCCTCCTTATGGAGTTGATATCATTGACAGGTTGTGGGTTATGTTTAGTATTATTGAGACCTAGACAGCGTTCTACCACTGATCCTGTGACGTAGGTTGGACGTACCCATGACTCATGCCCAAATTCTGGGTACGGGTCGTGACACATGTCACGTAGCACATAGGTATATCATAATATAAACTTGTAATATAATCGCGTAGGAACACTTAGCACGTAGGAACACATAGCACGTAGTAAGTGTATCATCACTGATACAAGTGGTCGGGTCATGACGCATAGATGGTCTAAAACTTTTGTGGTCATCAAAGTCACACATATAACTCATAAAGTACAAAAGAACATTCTACAAAAATTAGTCCAGTAAAACATGTGCAAGGGGCCGCATGCGCAGGAGGATCAAGGCTGCATGACAATCCTGGCCGCATGGAGTCCTGCCATATTGAGTCATGCCGCATGGAGTCAGGGCTAAGGTCTCCTCCTCGGGATAAGTGATGAAGCGACAAAAAATAAATAAATGTCAAGTGATATAAAGTATGATGTAACATAAAGTGTGTCAGAAAAAAAGACAAAATCATAGAAAGATGTGCCACAATTTTAGAGTCATGCGTCCAAGGATGGTGGTCGCATACTCTGCTTGCCGTATAAGTGTCGGTGTCGCATGGAGTATTTGGACTTTTAGCAAAATTCTCATTCGTTCAGCGAATGAGCACAAGTGTTCAAGGATACTTGTGTGATGGCAGTCATGCGTCCTACAAGATGGACTCATGCTGGTCAATATGCGGCAAAAGCTCTAGCCGCATAATCCTCTTAGGTTGCATAGTACTCTCAGCCGCATAGCTCACTGGCCTCATGAAGACTTCGTCTTCTCCAACAGCAGGTTCGGCCATGGTAAAAAAGCTCCAAAATCTGAAATTTGTTTCATTCATAAAATCTATATTTTTACTCCGAATTGAGTGAACCAAAAGCCAAAACGTTCAAAATGAAGTGCTTTATCGTTCACAAAAACTATTTTTCAAAAATAATATATTTTAGTAGATCAAAACTACCAAAATTCAAGAAACCTATGAAACCCTATGTTAGAAAAGTAGATATAAGCAAATGTATACATCAAAATCGAGAACTCCAAGTATTAAAAGCGGTCAGAATCATCATAAGCATATAATTGACTAATAAAATGAAAGAAATAAAAATCAAAAGGGTTCTCCATGTAGTGCAAGGTGTACTTGCCTAAAAATAAAAGAAAGAGGAGAAATGAAGAATGAGGGAAGAGAGAGAAACAAGTTAGCTTATATAGCTAGGATTTGAGGTTTAGACCATGGGTTCAAATTTATGAATAAACCAACCCATAAATAAATCATGAACCATGCTAAACCAAAGAATGGGTCTAGTCTCCATACATGCAACCTAATCATATGAGCAAGAAATACTGTAAGCAGGAATAAATACAAGCAAAAAATAAATATATCCCAAAATACGTATTTCGGGAACGAGAAGTGACATCTCTACCCACCTTAAAAAATTCCGTCCTCGGAATTCAAACCCAAGGCTAACTAGAGAAATCAGAATAAGCACTACGCTAACTACAAGATCATGCAATCAAATTCAAGCATATAAAAAAAATAGTGTTACATAGCATGGATAAACGATTCACAAGATTCAAGATACGGAGGCATAAGAATGAATATACCTTCAGAGTCGAATAGGTGCGGATACCGAGAGCGGATATTATCCTTGAGCTCCCACGTCGACTCTCCCAAAGGGTAATGACCCCAAGCAACTCGGACAAGATGAATAGTCCGATTCTTGAGTACCTTCTTCCTTCGGTCCAAAATGGATACGGGCTACTCCTCATAAGACAAGTCAGTACCAACAACTAGCTCAAAATGGTCGAGGATATGACTCAGATTTAGGATATACCTACGCAACTGAGATATATAAAATACATCGTACACCTCACATAGCGAAGGCAAAATGGCAAGATGATAAGCAACATCGCCTACTCGCTTGAGAATATCGAACAGGCCGACGTATCGGGGACTAAGCTTTCAGCGAATCCCAAATCTAATGACTCCATGAGTTGGAGAAATTCGCAAGAACACGTGGTCGCCGACACAAAACTCTAATAGTCTATGATGCTGATCTGCCCAATGCCGATGCCTATCTTGTGCCATCCGAAGTCGCTCTCAGATTTACTTGACAACTTCTAATGTCTCTGTGATTATTTCAGGGCCTAATATCTTCCGTTCGCCAATATCATCCCATGCTAATAGTGACCTACACCTTCTCTAATACAACGCTTCGAAGGGTGCCATCTAGATATTGGCCTGATAACTGTTGTTGTACGAGAACTCGACGAGATGTAGGTGATCTTCGCAAGATCCACCAAAGTCTAAAGTATAAGCTCGCAACATATCCTCTAATGTCTGGATGGTTCTCTCTGATTGTCCGTCTGTCTGAGGGTGGTAAGCGGTACTAAATCTCAACTTAGTGCCCAAACTCTGGTGTAAATTCTTCTAAAAATTTGAAATAAACCGAGTGTCTCGATCTGATATGATACTCACTGGGATACCATATTGTCTTACTATCTGTCACATGTACATCTCCGCTAACTGCTCCATAGATTGCCCCACTCAAAAGGAAAGAAAGTAAGCTACTTTTGTGAGATGATCTACTATTACCCAAACTGCATCACGACCAGTCGGGTATCTAGGTAAACCAGTCACAAAGTCCATCATGATATGTTTCCATTTTTAATCTGGAATAGGAAGCGGCTGTAATAATCCTGCTGGTCTCTGTTGGTCAGCATTCACTTGCTGACATACCAAATACCGAGAAACGAGTCATGTTATCTCCCTCTTTATCACATTCTACCAAAAATATTATTTGATATCTTGATACATCTTGGTACCTCCTGGATGAATTAAATACTAGGAATTATGCGCCTCGGTCATTACTTTTTGTCAGATATCTCCACTTGGTACACAGAGACGATTTTTGAACCTAAGAGTTCCATATTCATGAATAGTCAACTCTTTCCTGAGACCATATTCATATTCCACCCGAAGCTTCGGGACTTTCGGATCCTCTGCCTGAGCTGCCTTAATCCTCTCTATAATAGCATATTGCACCTGTAAACTAGTCAATACTCATACGTCTTATAGAAGTACTATCTCAATCCCTAATTCTTGAAGAACTTCTAAGATATGTCGCTACGATGTCAACATAAATGTACTACCTATCCTGCTAAGAGCATCCTCTACCATATTTGCCTTGCCTGAATGGTACTAAAGTTCCATATCATAGTCCTTTATCAATTCTAGCCACCTCCTCTGCCTTATGTTCAAGTCCTTCTAGGTGAATACATATTTTAAGCTTTTGTGATCTATAAATATTTCCACCCGATCACTATACAAGTAATGCCTCCATAACTTAAGTGCAAATACTACAGCTGCCAACTCCAAATCGTGAGTCGGATAATTTTTCTCATGATCTCGAAGCTGCCGCGATGCATAAGCTATCACTCTTCCGTATTGCATCAATACACACCTAAGTTCTTTGCTTGACGCATCGCAATACACTATAAACCCTCTAGAACCTACTGGAAGCATAAGAATCAGAACTGAAATCAATCTCTCCTTCAATTCTTTAAATGATGTCTGGCACTCTACTGAGCAGTCAAATTTAGCCTCCTTGTACGTTAATCGAGTCAGCGGTGCTAAAATTCTTGCAAAGTCTGCTACGAACCTTAGATATATCCTGCCAATCCCCAAAAACTACGTACTTCAGCTACTGTCTTAGAAACTGGCCAACTCTCTACGGCCTCAACCTTCTTCGGATCTACTGCAACTCCTGCTCTAGAGATGATGTAACCTAAGAATGACACGTGATCCAACCAAAACTCACACTTGCTGAGCTTTGCGTATAACTGGTACTCTCTTAGAATCTGTATGACCTTCTGAAGATGCCCCTCATGTTCCTCTTCGCTACTGGAATAAATAAGAATCTCGCCTATGAAAACCACAACAAACTGATCTAGGTATGACATAAAAATACGGTTCATCAAATTCATAAATATTGTTGGAGCATTAGTCAGTCCGAATAGCATAACTAAGAATTCGTAATGCCCATATCGTGATCTAAATGCTATCTTGGGTATGTCTTGCTCCTAAACTCTTACTTGATGATACCCTGATCAAAGATCGATCTTCGAGAAAATATTGGCTTTATTCAGCTGATCAAACAAATCATCGATCCTTGGTAATGGATACTTGTTCTTCACTGTTACAGTGTTCAACTGTCTGTAGTCGATACATAATCGTGATAATCCATCCTTCTTTTTTACTAGAACTACTGGCGCTCCCTAAGGTGATCCACTGGCTCGAATTAACTTCTTTGACTTCAGTTCCTCTATATGTTGGTACAGTATGTCTAGCTCTGATGGTGCCATTTGGTAAACTTTATAAGATATTGGCCCAGTCCTAGGGATCAATTTTATACAAAACTCAACGTCACTTACTGGGGTAACCCTGGTGATTCTTTCGGGAAGACGTCTAATAACTCCTTAACAATCTCAGGGAGTTGTTCTTCTACTAACACTGTCGCTGCGATCCTCTCTTCATATTGGTCTTCCACAGATCTGTCGAAGGTAAAACCTTCTGTGCCCGGGATATTAAATAATACCTTACCCTTATGACAATTTATTGCAGCATGACTGTCTCTCAGCTAGTCCATGCCTAAGATAACGTCAAAGTTACCCATAGGGAACTCGATCAACCGTGCTGGTAGTGAACGCCCGCATACTATGACCGGACATGCTATACATATTCTACTAACTCCTACGAGCTCATTACCAGTGAGTATATTCAACCTCTCTGACAATGCCTCAAACTCCAATCTAATACATGTCGCAAATTATGCAGATACAAATGAATGAGATGCGCATGAATCAAATAATGCTACAACAGGAAAGGATGGGACAGAAATATTACCTGCCACCACATCGCCCGATGCTAAAGCCTCATACAAAGATAATGTGAATGCTTGCCCTTGGCCATGTTGTGCTCATCGCTGCTATCTCCCTTAGTGACACTGTTATGGCCTCTGCTGGCCCTGCTACTGGTTCTACTGCTGGTGGTATATCTCATCTTTCGTCAGTAACGGACGCTGAGCTAATGGCCTTACTGCTATTGCTGGCCCTCTCTGCTGGACTGCCCCTGGTGCTGGCAGTGCTGGTAACTGTTGGACTGGCCCTCCTAGCCTCTACGTTATCGGGCAATTGACAATCCGATGATCTAGACTGCCATACCTCATACACAACCCATTGACTGTCATATATACATCTCTAGTATGCCCTTATTTTCCACAGTAAGTGTAACCCACTGATGCTCCCTGGCGTTGTTGCTATTATTGTTGTCTCTGCTGCTGTCGAGTCGGTACTGTCACAGTCAAAATTGTCGCTCTCCTCAACGCTGATTCATGGATGTGAATGTCAGATGATGGTACTGACATCTGAGGTACTCCTCTACCTCCTCTTCCACTCTGAGCAAGAAACCTCTTCTGGCCTCCTGCCCTTGCCGATAATCTTTGCATGGTAAGCTCGTGCCTCCAAGCTTCTATCAGTATCTCTTCATAAGTCTGGTAATTGTGCCCCTCTACCAGTTGTAAAATCTGCAGATGAAGTTCTTGCTGGCATCTTATTGCTCTATCCAACTCCGTAGCCACCACAGTTGGAGCGAATCTAATCATCTTGCAAAACTCGGTTGCATATCCATCCACTATCCTACCGGCCTACTTAAGATCGATAAATCTCTGTTGGAGCTCATATGTGCTATGACTCCAAAATATTTAGCCCTGAATTGAGTCCTGAAACTATCCCAAGAGATAGGTAGCCTCAAACCAACCTCTACTGACGCCCACCAGTCACGGGCAAGGTCTTGAAGCCACAATCGAACTTGATCAACTTGTTCATTAGCCGGAACCCTTGATGCTGCCATAATGACCTCAATATCCTATAACCAGGCATCTGTTGTGATGGAGTCCTCTGTGCCATCGAAGTACCTTGGGTTAAGTCAGCAAAATCTAATGGATATCCCCGAATCAGTCCTTCCTCCTCTTTCCAGGGCCGTCTGCAAACCCTGACTCAACAAGATATTTTATTCTTGTTGTTGAAACTGCTCGTGTTGTTTCACCGCCATCTAGTGTTGCTACATAGCCATCATTCACCGGAGGATCTCCAACAATGCCGGGGTGTCAAGTACCACTGTTACTACTGGGGGTAGAGGTATTTCAGGGGCTGGTTTCTCGATATGTCTCACTTCTGGTTCCACTGTGCCATTTTGTTCAATTTCTGGCTCTATTCAAATTTGACTCTGAATAGGTGCTACCTCCCATTGTTGTCCAGGGGAACCCTGTCTTGCCATGCCTGCTACTCCAGCAACTGAAGAAGCCCTAAAGAAAAGGACAAGAACCATCAAGAACAGGATGAAAATGATCAAGTAGGCAAGAAGTTTAACAGTTCAAGCGGTAGTATCGATGAAGATGAAGCAAGTGATCAAGGGGAACAAATTTTGATTGAGACTCCTATGACCATAACACCCCACAAGTCTGAAAACACATACCTGCATGGGCCACCACTAAAACCTTGTCATGTTCCAGTACCGGAATACGGAGACGGACATGGCCAGCTCTCCCGTATAAGGTATATAATATCGTACGGCGGTAACGGTTGTAACTAGACATGGGGGTGCATACTACAAGCAAGTCACTTTGTCACGACCCGTACTCGGTGTAAGGATGCAAGTCGGGAACAACGCCCAACCTACGCCACAGCATCGGCAGTAGAACGTTGTTTGGGTAATCTATCTATTTAATATAATATACCTCCAATAATATGATATACTCAATCACAGATCTAAGATAGAAATATGCACGAATATGATAAAAGAATAGAATAGTCACACTACAACTCATGAGTCAATAATAACACCAATGAGTCAGAGAAATACTAACAATAATGCTGGAGACAAATCCAGTACAAAAGAACAATTAAGATCCTGGGTCGTCTGTCTCAGTTGGGATGAGTCCCTCCTGAGCCAGTGTCTCTGACTCTAAGACCACAATATCCTGAGGTCCATAATGGGTGGGTACCACTCCTCAGTGTCATCTAGAAAAAAAATATTCAATCAGGAAAAGAGCAGAGTACATCTCTAACAGTAGTTCTAATCATTGATATAAACTATGTAACAGTAAATAGATGTGAATATGCAAGATGCAACAATAGATACAAGAGATATACAATAAAGAAAATACTGGAAATAAATACAAGAATGAATAATATGGCAATGAACAAGAATACTAATGACTAAGTGAGTGAGTACCAGCTTTAACATGTGATCAGCTTGGGAACTTGATACAAGATTAATAGTTTGACTAATCATACGTACGGTGTATGATTAACACTATTCAATGAACAAGACTTGATACAAGGAGAGTATGATCACATATCTACACTATATACTCCCCGCCCCCGATTAGTATAGTGGATCCAACCATGGTACATTATGGCATAGAATTCTCTAGGAAGGTAGCAAGTCTCCTCGAGAATCACTGTCTATATATGTACAAGAAAAACAAGGAACAAGGCTTGCACAAGATACACCATATATACCAAGGAATAATATCTCATAACAAGATCCGGATATACCAATCCATGTAACCATCGTGTCAAAAAATTAAGGACATCTACACTAGATACAAGAGACATAGAGGATATCATAAATGAGAAACTATCAGAGAATGTACTCGCCTAAAATCCGGTGAACAGTATCACAGATGTCTGGTACGGTGCCTCGAAGACCTAGATAGGGAATATAACATCAATACAAGGTTTCAGAATAAAAGTAAGTTAAACTAGTCAACATCTAGGTCAAAGCCATTTCTAAGTCAAACTAGGTCAACTCTAAGTCAAACTACCTATTTCTTGGTTGTATAAGTCTATCTCTAGGATATTGGGTTCACACACTATGAAACTAGGCCGCACAAGCTAAATTAGGATACTAAGAAGATCAAAGATACCGTATCTCAGGATACGCAACCAATAGATATAGAAATATCATAATATGTATATTCAATCAATATTAAATATACTAATCCTAATTACAAATGGTAAGTAGATACCTTGGCTTTAAACCAACTCGGTAACGCACCACTAAACACCCATCTCAATACCCAACTCGAATACCTTGAGTAACCCTCAATACCTTGACACTTACCTTGGTATTTCAAGGTAATGTCACTCTACCCCACTAACTATATACTAATATGCATATATCAATCTAATATAAACTTCTAGTATGTACTAATACCAACTATTAGTATTTACTAATATGTATATTAATACTAACTACCAAACTAATCACTAACTACTAATACATATATATATATATATATATATGCATATACATACCTACATATAGATAACTTAGAGATACATAAGAGATATATATAAATAGATAACTACCTAACTAGATACTACTAACTAGATAGCTAATTAACTAGTTAACTAACCATAATAAACTAGCTAACTATCAATAACTAACTACTATCAAAACTAACCCAACTGAACTAACTGATACACCTAACCTCTGCCCAACTGAAGATGCTGAAACCTAAAGTTGATACAGCTGTTGAGTTGTTGTGCCTTCATGCTTCCCTATGCTAAAAACTGAAGGCTCGAGGCTGCTGCTCTATTAGCTCGTGCAACTGCTTGCACCGTACACTCCAACCCGCTACTGCTGCTCTGCTAGCTCGCGCAACTGCTGATGAGCAGTTGCAAAACTGCTGCTGTTGCTTCTTCCTTTTGCTGCAGTGCTCATTGCAGGTATACTGCAGAGCCCGACTCCCCCCTCTGAACATACTTCACACACAACTACAAGCATCTATAAACATGTATATATATATAATGAAGCATACAACAATAAGCACTCTTATAACTATATACATATATATATGACTATATACAACTCAATATATATAGATACATAACATATCAACATATGGATACATAGTCCTAAGTAACACATCCTTATACGTATACATAACTACCTATGTATATATATAAATCACACTTCACATATATGTATATATATACACATTCATATGTACACATATATTATAACATTCACCTCAACATATATATATATATATATAAATCAATCACACTTCACATATATGTATATATATATATATATACACATTCATATATACACATATATTATAACATTCACCTCAACATATATATATATATATAAACATATATATATACATAACACTATATCTATATACATATGTATACATATATTACCAATAGCTACGAACAATAGAAATTGGATCAAGAAATGCAATACAACAAATACGTAGAGTGCATCGCACCCGTATCACACTAGATCTATGATACGCTTGCGATACGAGTCCACCACACAACCAAACGTACCCCGAAGGACATAAGCAAGTCTAAAATAGTATATATGAACAATACAAAGAGTCCAACACACATCTATGTGTCCGTGTCAAAATATGACATGTACAAAGCCCCGTGTTGGAGAAAAAACTCCAAATTAATACGTATCACCAAATTATTGGGATACGGCCTATACGTATCCAATTATGGACATGACACTAGCCATAAATAATCAAACACATGTCAATTTGGTCTAATTGACCAACATAACATATGTCAGTCTTGGAATTCTCCCAAAATTGACATAAAACATACCATAACTTTCTCCATAGGCCTCCTATGAACCTAATTCCAATTCCTATGGGTAGCCTCATCAAATGGGGTGGTTCCTAATAATTAAAACACAGATTTAGAACCTAATTAAAGGAGAAAAAACTGAATTGTACCTATTGGGAGATGGATTCTCAATGCAACCTCCAAATTTGATGAAATGAGCCTCCAACTTGTAAATCCTTGCTTCTTTTTATAGATCCTTGCTTTTTCTTTTTAGATTATTGCTCTATTTGTCACGCCCCAGTCCCAAAATGCCGAGGGACTGAGCACGTGAGCAATGGCCAGCAGCACGCACCGATGGACAACCCAATTTAATGGATCCATCAGGGCATGCTTAAGCTGTAGTCTAGCAGTACTATGTTACAAGTCTCAAGTATTTCTAATCTCATCCACAGAATAAACACAGATTAATTGCCAGAAATAATGCAATGGAAATAAATAAGAAATATCAAATAAGTGTCTCGGGAAACAAATCCGAGAATTATTCTGTTACATTTAAGGAAAAGACAGGAAATAAAATGCTGACAAAATAGAAATACTGAGTAGATGAAGCCGGTGCTCAGGAGAAATCTTCGGCCACTATCTCGTCTTCGATTCTGGGTTCTGGTTCGAGAAGTGCTCCGGTTCCGTACACCTCTGGGTAGTTTTCTTCAGCTGTACCTGGGTACATAATCCGGATCCAGGTCCTCAGGGGACAGCAAGGTACAGAAAATACAAGCCAAAATAATGCAGTGCAGCAGATAATTAAACAAGAGGGTAGGCTATGTAACCAGCTAAGTGATATGCAATATGAGAGTAGCACTAGAACTTTAGGCTGAAGCCACTACAAGCTCTGTGTCGGGGAGCCGGTAGCGGCAATAACTATGAATTATACTCTGAAATATACTATGTTTTATATAATATCAGCCTGTAGTCTGTGTGTCTCTCCCCACCCAATATAATCCCACGTCTCATGTCCACGATGCCTCATGTCCATGTCACGCACGATTATAACTAATGCAGCAAGTCTGATAGCTATGAATCAAATGTCTAAGAATGTAAAGTCTATGTCATAAAACATGCCTCCTTTACAGAGTTACCTTGAATGTCTCAGGAAGACTCTGTCTCATGAAGTAGTGTCAAGTGTCCTGGGTTCCATAGTACTTGATAAGACCAAGTACGAGAATTATCAGGTCTCGATAACCATGTCTATGTGACGTTACCTAACCCCGCGTACGGAGTCGGCACCCGACTATGATCGGACACTAAGCACGTCACCCGTTTCCTAGGTTAAGCAGTTAAAACAAGTTTATATTTAATTCCACAAGAAATCAAGTAAATTACTATGTCAAGAATTACTAAGATTTGGCAAGCTTTACTTGCCCACTAATGCATAATTATGTCCAAAAATAATTTGCAAGCTGCGGGGTTTGGCAAGGTACACTTGCCTGTGGTTCCGGCTCTGATTTCGGCTCTGACTTCAGTTGGATTTGCAGGCGGCACTCCGGTTGCTGAAACAAACATCACCATCAGATCCAGAAAATATCAATCAGCTAGAAACGCCTGTCCTTGAGTCCAGTTTGGAGACAAGGGCAGAAACGGCAGTTTCGGGTCAAAACGGGGTCCACAAGTGGGCCCGCTTTGCACCAAAAAACGTGTCCGGGTCAAAGGTCTCCAAATTCACCAAAATTAGTGTCAACAGGTCAGGAACGATGATACGAACCCAACGGAACTTCCAGAATTGGATTCCGATGAGCCGATCACAAAATTGCCCGTCGAGCGGGACCTGTGGGGCCCACGACACGCGATTTTGTCAACGTTCTCAGAATCGAACCAAACTTGACCCACAGGACCAGCGTATCGCTACGAGTCCGATGGCGCAAGTTTCGTCTAATTTCGACGTGTGTACACAAAGTTAGGGCACATTCCAGAAAGTACGGATACGGGGCGATGTCCGCGGATACGCGTTGATTCCGGTGTGCACGCACACCCGAATCAGCTTCCGTAAAATCCCACGCGTCCGTATCGACGATGCGCACGTATCTGTGAAGACCGCGCGCGACCAAGTCGTCCCGTTTGGCGGGGCGTACTCAGTTCCGGGGTGAAACAGGGTCTGGTTTTTTCCTGTTTTTGGATCGCGGTGTGCGATCACCACAGGACTCGATGCCCCGAACAGTTTGTCCGGGCACCGAGAGGGTCATACAGGCTTCGCAACGCAATTTGCGGAATCAAAAACGGAGCTACGAGCAAAAAGTTACACGCACCTGAAGGGGACCCGAAAACCGGGGTCGATCGTGTCCGACACGTGTCCGACACGTGTCGGATTCGGGAAAAACTAGGGTTAGGATTTCGGCTGAGCTCCGGTGGCTCTGCGGCAGCTCAGGGCGGGAGAGGCCGGCCGGGGTGCTGCGGCGTAGGGCGGCGCGACGCTCGGGCGGAGGCGGCGGCGCGGGGGTGGCCGGAGGCGTGCTGCGGCTGCTGCTACGGTCGTCGTGGGGAGGAGAAAGGAGAAGGGCGGTGGAGGCGACAGCGCTGGGGGCAGCGGCGGTGGAGGAGGGGGCCAGCGCTGCAGCTGGGAGGCGGGCGGTCGTCTGTACGGCGGCGAGTGGTGGTTGGCGGTGGCTGAGGGGGAGATCGGAGGAGGTGGAGGAGGAGTTTTATAGGGGCTGGGGGGAGGTGGTCGGCCGTGGGAAGCGGAGGAGGGGCACGTCGTGGCGGTGAGGGGCCGGGCGGGGCGGCGCACGACGCGGGAAGGGGCTGAGTCGTGGGTGAAGGCGGGTCGGCGGGTGCGGCGGGTCGGGTTCGGGCAGACCCGACCCGACCCGGTAGGGCTGGGCTGGGTTTGGGTTCGGCCCAATAGGCCGGGCCGCGGGCTGTGGGCCGGGCTGGGTTCTATAAAAATATAATAATAATAACAATAATAATAACAAATTAATTAAATAAATACTTTTTAGGTGTTTTAAAAATAGGTCCGGGGCCCAATAAATTCCAAAAAATTGCCCTAAGTCCAGTTTTTTATTTTACACCCAAAAATATTATTTTCATAATATTTTAATATTGTTTATTATCATTTAAAAATCATTGAATAATTAAAACCTGTTTTTAAATTACAGAAAATTCCCAGAAAATTCTAGAAAATTGTAAAAAATCCAGTTTTTGAAAATTTTGAAAAAATCAGGGGCTTTACAATCTACCCCCCTTAAGAGGATTGCGTCCTCGCAATCAAAGAATAACCGGTCAACAGAGATGACGCGGTCGCAAGCATCGTTTGAAAAACACATCACAAAAGACTTCAGGGAAATACCGTTTCCCTAAAAATTGAAAGTTTACACTTTCCAGGAAAATCTAGTGAAAACTATAACTTTTATCAAAACCAGGTTGTTATTAAAAAAATACAATTTACTAGGTTGGGGCTGAGGTCACGAACCAATAGGTACGAACTACACAAGACTAAAAATGGATAACTATAAATCACTTACTCGCATCAGCGTCCTGCACAGTCAGCGCATAAGCTTGCCCTCGTCCTTGAGGTAGATTCCTCTGCTGCTGCTGGGCTTGCTGGAAGAGTGCTGCCTGAGGAGCCAGAGGTGGCCTAGGTGCCGATAAAGCAGGTTGGGTTGCCCTTGGTGCTCCATCTCGATGCTGAGGACAGTCCTTGGCTATGTGTTGATTGGTGCCGCAAATCAGGCACAATCCCAACTTGCGTCTGCAGTCCCTCTCGACATGGCCTATCTTGCCGCAGTAGTGACAGGTAGGAAGGGTCTGCGAAGCTGTCCTGGGTGGCTGGTGCGTGTGAGATCTCTTTGCAGATTCTCCCGGTGACGTCCTGTCTGGTGCTGAGGTGATTGGCCGCTTGTGGCGAGACTCCCTCCTGGTGACGCGTTCCAGGCGTCGGGCTGCAGCGAGAACGTCCGAGTATGAGGTAGGTGCGACGGATCCGATGAGTCTCTGTAGCTCAAAGTTCAGTCCGTCGAAGAACTTCTCGGCCTTCTCTTCCTCTGTCGGGATCAGGGTTGGGGCGAAGCGGCTCAGACGAATGAATTCTGCGTTGTACTCTTCCACCGTCATAGAGTCCTGGGTGAGGCGATTGAATTTGTCTCGCAGTTCGGATCGGGCGATAGCCGAAATGTACATCTCCTGGAAAAGCCTGGAAAACTCTTCCCAAGTGACTCGGTCTGGTCCGAGTCGTGCCTCCTCAGACAACCACCAGTGGTGTGCATTGCCTGTCAATTGCATTCGGACGGCAGTCATCCAGCGTTCCCGTGGAAGCTCAGCTGCTTCAAGTTGATGCCGAATGTTGGTGAGCCATTCATGAACTTCTGTGGGCTCTTCCTTTCCAGAAAAGGTGCGGGGCTTCAGTTGGAGGAAGTCAGTGATTGAGCCTGTAGTTGGTCGTCGAGTTGGTAGGTTGGCCTGCTCCAGTACAGTTACGATGCTGTCCCTCCAGAAGTTAGCTTCGCGACGCTGAGCCTCGTGTTGGACTTGTTGCTGCGCCTGCATCATCGCGTAGATCATTTGGAATATCTGCTGCCCGTCAATTGGCTGCCCTGGTGGGAACACGGGCGTTGGTGAACGAACTACGGTGGAGGTGGAATGTCATCGCGTCGGAATCGGGAGGTAGGTTGACCTGCCTGCTGGCTTTGTTGAGTTGAGGGAACTCCTCCGACTGGTGTCACTTCGTCGTCATAGGTGACACCTGTAGCTTGTGGTGTTTCGATGGGAGTCTCATTGCATTCTTGTGGGTCCATTTCCCTGCATCCAAAATAACCAATAAGAGGCGCACAGGAAACAAGGCAAGATGCAAGTTCAAGTTAGTTCGAATTCGATACAGATATCAAAAACGATTCAAGCAAGTGGATGAGATTCTAAAATTTATCCTATCTTATTGCAGGCCTGTTCGGTCCCTAAGTTGAAACCGAACAACTTAGTCGTAGACCTGCATGGGCCACCACAAAAACCATGTCACGCCCCAGTCCTAAAATGCCGAGGGACTGAGCATGTGAGCAATGGCCAGCAGCACGCACCGATGGACAACCCAATTTAATGGATCCATCAGGGCATGCTTAAGCTGTAGTCTAGCAGTACTATGTTACAAGTCTCAGGTATTTCTAATCTCATCCACAGAATAAACACAGATTAATTGCCAGAAATAATGCAATGGAAATAAATAAGAAATATCAAATAAGTGTCTCGGGAAACAAATCCGAGAATTATTCTGTTACATTTAAGGAAAAGACAGGAAATAAAATGCTGACAAAATGGAAATACTGAGTAGATGAAGCCGGTGCTCAGGAGAAATCTTCGGCCACTATCTCGTCTTCGATTCCGGGTTCTGGTTCGAGAAGTGCTCCGGTTCCGTACACCTCTGGGTAGTTTTCTTCAGCTGTACTTGGGGACATAATCCGGATCCAGGTCCTCAGGGGACAGCAAGGTACAGAAAATACAAGCCAAAATAATGCAGTGCAGCAGATAATTAAACAAGAGGGTAGGCTATGTAACCAGCTAAGTGATATGCAATATGAGAGCAGCACTAGAACTTTAGGCTGAAGCCACTACAAGCTCTGTGTCGGGGAGCCGGTAGCGGCAATAACTATGAATTATACTCTGAAATATACTATGTTTTATATAATATCAGCCTGTAGTCTGTGTGTCTCTCCCTACCCAATGTAATCCCACGTCTCATGTCCACGATGTCTCATGTCCATGTCACGCACGATTATAACTAATGCAGCAAGTCTGATAGCTATGAATCAAATGTCTAAGAATGTAAAGTCTATGTCATAAAACATGCCTCATTTACAGAGTTACCTTGAATGTCTCAGGAAGACTCTGTCTCATGAAGTAGTGTCAAGTGTCCTGGGTTCCGTAGTACTTGATAAGACAAGTACGAGAATTATCAGGTCTCGATAACCATGTCTATGTGACGTTACCTAACCCCGCGTACGGAGTCGACACCCGACTATGATCGGACACTAAGCACGTCACCCGTTTCCTAGGTTAAGCAGTTAAAACAAGTTTACATTTAATTCCACAAGAAATCAAGTAAATTACTATGTCAAGAATTACTGAGATTTGGCAAGCTTTACTTTGCAAGCTGCGGGGTTTGGCAAGGTACACTTGCCTGTGGTTCCGGCTCTGATTTCGGCTCTGACTTCAGTTGGATTTGCAGGCGGCACTCCGGTTGCTGAAACAAACATCACCATCAGATCCAGAAAATATCAATCAGCTAAAAATGCCTGTCCTTGAGTCCAGTTTGGAGACAAGGGCAGAAACGGCAGTTTCGGGTCAAAACGGGGTCCATATGTGGGCCCGCTTTGCACCGAAAAATGTGTCCGGGTCAAAGGTCTCCAAATTCACCAAACTTAGTGTCAACAGGTCAGGAACGATAATACGAACCCAACAGAACTTCCAGAATTGGATTCCGATGAGCCGATCACAAAATCGCCCGTCGAGCGGGACTTGTGGGGCCCACGACACGCGATTTCGTCAACGTTCTCAGAATCGAACCAAACTTGACCCACAAGACCAGCGTATCGCTACGAGTCCGATGGCGTAAGTTTCGTCTAATTCCGACGTGTGTACACAAAGTTAGGGCACATTCCAGAAAGTACAGATACGGGGCGATGTCCGCGGATATGCGTTGATTCCGGTGTGCACGCACACCCCATCAGCTTCCGTAAAATCCCACACGTCCGTATCGATGATGCGCACGTATCTGTGAAGACCGCGCGCGACCAAGTCGTCCCGTTTGGCGGGGCGTACTCAGTTCCGGGGTGAAACAGGGTCTGGTTTTTTCCTGTTTTTGGATCGCGGTGTGCGATCACCACAGGACCCGATGCCCCGAACAGTTTGTCCGGGCACCGAGAGGGTCATACAGACTTCGCAACGCAATTTGCGGAATCAAAAACGGAGCTACGAGCAAAAAGTTACACGCACCTGAAGGGGACCCGAAAACCGGGGTCGATCGTGTCCGACACGTGTCCGACACGTGTCGGATTCGGGAAAAACTAGGGTTAGGGTTTCGGCTGAGCTCCGGTGGCTCTGCGGCGGCTCAGGGCGGGAGAGGCCGGCCGGGGTGCTGCGGCGGAGGGCGGCGCGGCGCTCGGGCGGAGGCGGCGGCACGGGTGTGGCCGGAGGCGTGCTGCGGCTGCTGCTACGGTCGTCGTGGGGAGGAGGAAGGAGAAGGGCGGTGGAGGCGACAGCGCTGGGGGCAGCGGCGGTGGAGGAGGGGGCCAGCGCTGCAGCGGGGAGGCGGGCGGTCGTCTGTACGGCGGCGAGTGGTGGTTGGCGGTGGCTGAGGGGGAGATCGGAGGAGGTGGAGGAGGAGTTTTATAGGGGCTGGGGGGAGGTGGTCGGCCGTGGGAAACGGAGGAGGGGCACGTCGTGGCGGTGAGGGGCCGGCCGGAGCGGGCGGCGCGCTGGGCGGGGCGGCGTACGACGCGGGGAGGGGCTGAGTCGTGGGTGAAGGCGGGTCGGCGGGTGCGGCGGGTCGGGTTCGGGCAGACCCGACCCGACCCGGTAGGGCTGGGCTGGGTTTGGGTTCGGCCCAATGGGCCGGGCCGCGGGCCGCGGGCTGTGGGCCGGGCTGGGTTCTATAAAAATATAATAATAATAACAATAATAATAACAAATTAATTAAATAAATAAATAAATACTTTTTAGGTGTTTTAAAAATAGGTCCGGGGCCCAATAAATTCCAGAAAAATTGCCCTAAGTCCAGTTTTTTATTTTACACCCAAAAATATTATTTTTATAATATTTTAATATTGTTTATTATCATTTAAAAATCATTGAATAATTAAAACCTGTTTTTAAATTACAAAAAATTCCCAGAAAATTCCAGAAAATTGTGAAAAATCCAGTTTTTGAAAATTTTGAAAAAATCAGGGGCTTTACACTATTAGCCTCTAATGGTGATTAGAAAAGGAATTGGGAAGAAATTTGGTAGAGAATTGATGTGGAAATGAAGGAATTTGGTTGAGGGAAATTCTAGATCTAGATTTGAAATAAAAAGAAGAGAGAGAAATTCTCCCCCTCTTTTTAAATAGGCCGGCCCCCTTGAACCCTCTCTCAAGCTACTATGAAATGACCAATATACCCCTTGGGGCCTCTCATAAAAAAATAATTAAGGAGGAAAGGTTCTAGTCTAATGGGTTTAATTAAAATAATCATCCTCCTAATGAATGGGCTTCTAAATGGGCTCAATTCTAACTAATATATATATGTTGGTCCATTGATCTAATCTAAACTAGTTAGGTCCACTAACATAAGTCCAAAATAACTAACTATCATCTAACAATAATTAAATAATACAATAAATAATTATTCAACAAGCATAATATTTAATTAATTATAAAATGACCAGAATACCCTTTCCTAGAAAATATGGTAGTGACAAGTCTACCCCCCTTAAAATAATTTTGTCCTCGAAATTCAAAGATGAAACTACCCCCAAAAAATAAACAGAACAGAAAAGAACAAAACATAACTAGGAAAGAACAGAACATGCCTCAAGGCACAAACAAATATGGATAACGCTCTCGTATTTCATCATCTCTCTCCCAGGTAGACTCTTCCAGAGAGTGATTCCTCCATACGACGCATACCAAGGGAATAGTCTGGTTCCTCAGAACCTTTTCTCTCTGATCCAGAATCTCAACTGGCTACTCTGGATAGCTAAGAGTAGTGCCCACCTCTATCTCCGAGTGATCCAATACGTGACTAGGATCAGCCACGTACCATCTCAACTGTGACACATAAAACACGTTATGCACTCCCTCCAATGCAGGTGGAAAGTCTAGTCTATAAGCAACTGTACCGACCCTCTCTAGAATAGTGAAAGGTCCGATGAATTGCGGACTAAGCTTTCCGCCTCCACCGAAGCGAATCGTGCCTCGTGTCGAAGAAATCCTCAGAAACACCAAACCACTAACCTATAACAAAACACAACCTTAAGAACTTAATCTATAACAAAAAACTAATATCAAGCACAAAACAAAAATCTAAAACTATGCCTCAAACTCTAAAGGTCTCCGGTGGCTATTGGCCCAATGCCGCTGTCTGTCCTGCGCCACTCGAAGTTTGTCTCTGATCAGCTTAACCTTCTCTGCTGCATCCAGAACCATCTCTGGCCCTAGAAAAGCTCTCTCTCCAATATTGTCCTATGACAAAGGAGTACGAGATCTTCGATCATACAGAGCCTCAAATGATGATATCTCTATACTAGCCTAGTAGCTGTTGTTGTAAGCAAACTCTACCAAATGGAGATGGTCCTCCCAAGATCTCACGAAATCTAGTACACAAGTGCGCAACATATCCTTGAGAGTCTGAATAGTCCTCTTTGACTGTCCATTTGTCTGGGGGTGATATGCAGTACTGAACTTGAGATGGGTGCCCATACTCGCTTGCAAACTCCTCCAGAAATGAGAAGTAAAACGACTATCCCGATCCGAGACTATGTTGATAGGAAATCCATATATCCTGATGATCTGACTCACATATATCTCTGCCAACTTCTCCGTAGACAAACCCACCTTGAAAGGCAAAAAGTGTGCCGACATGGTCAACCTGTCAACAATGACCAAAATTGCATATTTTTCTCCTAGAGATCGTGGTAGTCCAGGCACAAAATCCATAGTAATGTGCTTCTACTTCTACTCTGGAATGGGTAATGGCTAAAGTAAACCACCTGGCCTCTGTCTCTCGGCTTTCACCTACTGGCACAATAAGCATCTGGATACACACTAAGCATCTGGATACAAACTGTGCCACTTTTCTCTTTATGCCATACCACCACACACACTCTCGCATATCCCGATATATCTTGTTGGCACTTGGATATATGGAATACTTAAAGCGATGCGCTTCCTGCAATACCTCCTCACGCAGCTCCCCACTAGGCACACATAATCTCATACCATGCCGCAAAGAACCATCCTCAGCAATGGTGAAATCATCCTCCAATCCTGCTCTCACCTGAGCTCTGATGCTCCTCAGATATACATCCTCATACTGGGCTATCTTGATCATGTCCATCAACTCTGAGTGTATCTACAATCCCCACATCTGTATAGCAAAACAAGGAACTATTACCTCAATGCCCAAGCTTTCCAAGTCCTCCAACAAATATTGATCCTGCGTCAAGAACATAGCTACCGGATACCTGCTCAAGGCATCGGCAACTAAATTAGCTTTCCCAGGATGATACTGCAAAGATATGTCAAAATCCTTTATTAGTTCTAACCATCAACGCTGCCTCATGTTCAACTCCTTCTGCATGAAAATGTACTTCAAGCTCTTGTGGTCTGTGAAAATCTCCACACGCTCTCCGTACAAATTATGTTTCCACAACTTCAGGGCAAAGATATACTGCCAACACCAAATTGTGGGTAGGATAGTTCTTCTCATGAGGACATAATTTTCTGGATGCATAGGCAATCACTATCCCATTTTGCTGAAGAACACAACCCAAATCTTTCCCCGATGCATTACTATAAATAGTTAAACCTCCAGACCCTGATGGCAACGTCAAAATAGGAGCAGACGTCAACCTCTTCTTCAATTCCTCAAAAGTAACTTAGCAATCCTATGTCCAAACAAACTCTACATCCTTCCTGGTGAGTCTGGTCATCGGCTCGGCAATCCTTGAAAAAACTTGCACAAACTTCCTGTAGTAGCCTGCCAAACCCAAGAAACTTCTGATCTCTGCTACTGAACTCAGGGTCTTCCAAGACTCCATTGTTGTGATCTTCTTCGGATCCACTAAAATTCTATTACCAGTCACAACATATCCCAGAAATTCTACCTTGTCCAGGAAGAACTCACACTTGGACAGCTTTCCATACAGCTTCTTCTTCCTCAGCACATCCAACACAATCCGCAATAGCTCCTCGTGCACCTCCGGTGTCTTTGAGTAAATGAGTATGTCATCGTTGAACACCACCACGAACTTGTCAAGGTATTGATGGAACACCTTGTTCATCAAATTCATAAATACCGTTGGGGCATTAGTCAACCCAAACAGCATCACCATAAACTCATACTGACCATACCGAGTCCTAAAAGCAGTCTTCGGTATGTCCTCCGGCTTCAGTTTCACCTGGTGGTAGCCTGATCTCAAGTCTATCTTAGAAAATACCTTGGCACCACTCAACTGATTAAACAAGTCATCAATCCGTGGAAAATGATATTTATTCTTGATAATAAGATTATTCAATTTACCCTGTAATCAATGCATATGTGCACCAATCCATCCTTATTCGGTACAAATAATACCGGGGCTCCCCACGATGAAGAACTTGATCTGATAAACCCCTTATCCTGCAATTCGTCCACTTGCTTCTTCAGCTCGACCAGCTCGTTGTTATTTACTCTATAGATATATTATGAAATTGGTTCTGCACCTGTCACTAAGTCTATAGAGAATTCGATATCTCGATCTGGCGGCAATCCTGGCAATTCCTCAGGAAACACATCCAAGAACTATGCTATCAACGGATGCGACAACTCCTTGTCTTCCACCATAGCTCCGTAGATAATGCCTTCTTCGTGCTCTGTAGCTCCTCTAGCAAACTCGAACTCTGGCTATCCTGGCAGCCCAAACAAATCTCTACCTCCTCTACAATCTATACTAGCACGGTGCCTACTCAACCAATCCATCTCGAGTATAATATCGTAGCTCGGAAGTGGTATTACAAGTAGACACGCACTCAGCTCCCGGCCTCCCAGAGTAACTCTTTGATCCTTGCAAATATCATTAACCAGGATAATGCCTCCCCCGGTCATAATCTTGCAAGTCCTAAGTGAAGACTCAGCTACCAAACCATTCTTTAGAGCAAAAGAAACAGATACAAAACTATGTGAAGCACCACTATCAAACAAAGCTAAAGCTGGAATAGAATCAAGAAGAATAAAACCTACGATGGCATCTCCGGTGGGCTCGACCTCCTCGACTGTCATAGCGAACGCTCATCCCTGACGTGCACCTCCCTGATATTGGTCCTAAGCATAACACTATTGCTGGGTCGGAAGCGACGGTCCCTCAGTTGTACTGCAGGTGGTCTCGCCTGTGCCCTCGGAGTTGGAGCTGCTCCCTGAACTGCACGACGAGGATTGGAAGGACACTCTCTCAACTGATGCCCTTCGGTACCATAATACAAACAAACTCCTAGCCTCCTTCTGCAAACTTCCAAGATATGGCCGGGTTTCTTGCAGTAGTGGCAGAAAGCTTGTTGTAACTGTCTCTGCTGCTGTGGTGCCTGGTAAACCAGTGCCCTAGTTGGAGTCTGGTGCTGCTGCAGCTGCTAAAAAGGGCTAGACTGGAAATAAGGATGTTTGGCAGTCATTGTGCTGCTGTTTACCCCCAGAAAAGAATTGCGATCTCTCTTAGACTTTAAACCCAACTCCCGCTCAACCTTGCGTGCCTCTGCAAGTATCTCCGAGTAGGTCTCATAAAAAGACGGAATAAGGATCTTTACTTCCCAGTTTAGACCCTCGCAAAAATGAATAGCTCGAACCTATGGCTCTCTCACCAAATATTTTGCAAATTGGCTCAGCCTACCGAACTCTGCAGTATATTCCTCCAAAGATATGCTCCCGTGAATGAGGCTCTCAAACTGCCTTCCCAAGTCTAACCTGTCTACCCGAGCAAATAACTTCTTCTTGAAGAGGTCCTTGAACACCTCCCAAGACTGTCCTGCGTCAGCAAGATTTGGCTCATTCATGAACCAAGTGCGGACGATGTCGAATAGCTAAAGTCCTACCGCCTCAACCTTCAGATCCTCAGAAAGATGGGACACCCTCATGAGATACTCAATTTCCAAAAGCCAATCATCAGTGTAGACGATGTCCTTCGTCCCCTTGAAGACCCTAGGCACAAGCTTCTTAAAGTCATGAATGTTGCATGGCCGAAGCTGAGCAACCTGAGGAGCAACCTACTGCTGGACCAAACTCCTCTCTCTACTACGGCACGAGCAAGCTAATGAGCATTCTCAATGCCCTGCCACAAGACGTCGATCTATCTCTGGTGTGCCTCAGAATGAGCCCTCTGCGCCTCTAATATCTTACGAAATAGTATAAACATCTGTGTCGTATCTGTCGGCACAGAAGGTGGTAGTGGAAGTCCCTCAGATACAGCCGACACAGTCCTCTGAGTTGGAGGTGGACTCCCGAACACAACTGACATGCCAATCACTGGAGAAGTGACTGGTTCAGGCCCTCGACAAGTCGTAGAACTCTCAAAAGCTGCTCTCCCCTGATGTGTTCTAGTCTTAGGCGGCACTCTGAGACAAAGCGAAAGAAAGAATCAATATGGAACATGATGTAAGACACTCAAAGAAATGACAGTTAAAGATTAAATATCAATATCAAGGAAGAACAGTTGAATTGAATCAAAAGAGTTTTCCTAGATGTGATTGAGTATTCTCAGCCTATAGCCTATGTACTATATCCTGAAACCGGCTCGTAATAGCACTCAATTCAGAGCACCACTATGAATCGCACTAATTGCAACCTCGAAGACCTGCATGGGCCACCACTAAAATATGTCATGACCCACCAATGGTGTAAGGATGCAAGTCGGAAATAACGCCTAACCTACGCTACAGCATAGACGGTAGAACATTGTTTGGGTAATCTATCTAATCAATATAATATGCCACCAACAATATGATATACTCAATCACAGATCTAAGATAAAAATACGCATAAATATGATAAAAGAATATAATAATCATAATATAACTCATGAGTCAATAATAACACCAATGAGTCAGAGAAATACTAACAATAATGTTGGAGACAAATCCAGTACAAAAGAACAACTAAGATCTCAGGTCGTCTGTCTCAGTTGGGATGAGTCCCTCCTGAGCCAGTGTCTCTAACTCTATGTCCACAACATCCTGAGGTCCATAATGGGTAGGGTACCACTCCTCAGTGTCATCTGGGAAAAATATATCCAGTCAGGAAATGAGAAGAGTACATCTCTAACAGCAGTTCTAATAAATGATATAAACTATGTAACAGTAAATAGATGTGAATATACAAGATGCAACAATAGATACAAGAGATATACATTAAAGAAAATACTGAAAATAAATACAAGAATGAACAATATGGCAATAAACAAGAATACTAATGACTAAGTGAGTGAGTACCAGCTTTAACATGTGATCGGCTTGGGAACTTGATACAAGATTAATAGCCTGGCTAATCATACGTGCGGTATATGATTAACACTATTTAATGAACAAGACTTGATATAAGGAGGGTATGATCATATATCTATACTACATACTCCTCGCCCCCGATTGGTACAGTGGATCAAACCATGGTACGTTATGGCACGGGATTCTCTAGGAAGGTAGCAAGTCTCCCCGAGAATTAGTGTCTGTATATGTACAAGAAGAACAAGGAACAAGGAATACACAAGATACACCATATATACCAAAGAATAATATCTCATAACGAGATCCGGATATACCAATTTGTGTAACCATCATATCAAAAAATCAAGGATATCTACATTAGATACAAGAGACATAGAGGATATCATAAATGAGAAACTATCAGAGAATGTACTCGCCTGAAATCCGGTGAACAGTATCACAGATATCCAGTACGGTGCCTCGAAGACCTAGATAGGGAATATAACATCAATACAAGGTTTTGGAATGAAAGTAAGTTAAACTAGTCAACATCTAGGTCAAAGAGCCATTTCTAAGTCAAAATAGTCAAACTAGGTCAACTCTAAGTCAAACCGGTCAAACTTGGTCAAACTACCTATTTCTAGGTTGCATGAGTCTATCTCTAGGATAATGGGTTCACATACTATGAAACTA
The DNA here is from genome assembly GCA_036927795.1 of Iris macrosiphon. Classification (NCBI taxonomy): domain Eukaryota; kingdom Viridiplantae; phylum Streptophyta; class Magnoliopsida; order Asparagales; family Iridaceae; genus Iris; species Iris macrosiphon. The sequence goes on from JAYESA010000014.1 coordinate 71,300,687, forward strand.
GGTCGCACAAGCTAAACTAGGATACTAAGAAGATCAAAGATATCGTATCTCAGGATACGCAACCAATAGATATAGAAATATCATAATATGCATATTCAATCAATATTAAATATACTAATCATAATTACAAATGGTAAGTGGATACCTTGGCTTTGAACCAACTCGGTATCGTACCACTAAACACCCATTTCAATACCCAACTCGAATACCTTGAGTAACCCTCAATACCTTGACACTTACCTGGGTATTTCAAGGTAATGCCACTCTAGTATACAGTTAACTACCCCACTAACTATATACTAATATGCATATATCATTCTAATTTAAACTTCTAGTATGTACTAATACCAACTACTAGTATTTACTAATATGTATATTAATACAAACTACCAAACTAATCACTAACTACTAATACATATATACATGCATATACATACCTATATATAGATAACTTAGAGATACATAAGAGATATATATAAATAGATAACTAGCTAACTAGATACTACTAACTAGATAGCTAATTAACTAGTTAACTAACCATACTAAACTAGCTAACTATCAATAACTAACTACTATCAAAACTAACCCAACTGAACTAATTGATACACCTAACCAAAGTTGATATTGTTGTTGAGTTGCTGTGCCTTCATGCTTCCCTGTGCTGAAAACTTAAGGTTCGATGCCGCTGCTCTGTTAGCTCGTGCAACTGCTTGCACTGCACACTCTAACCCGCTGCTGCAGCTCTGCTAGCTCGTGCAACTGCTTGCACTGCACACTCCAACCCGATGCTACTGCTCTGCTAGATCGTGCAACTGCTAATGAGCAGTTGCAAAACTATTATTGTTGCTTCTTTCCTTTGCTGCAGTGCTCACTACAGGTATACTTCAGAACCCGACTCCCCCCTCTGAACATACTTCACACACATAAACCTACAAGCATCTATAAATACTTCTCTCTATATATATATATATATCACACAGATACACCTACAAGCATCTATAAATACTTCTATATATATATATATATATATATATATATATATATATATATATATATATATATATATATATATATATCCCACTCCTATAACTATATACGTAATATATGACTATATACAACTCAATATATATAGATACATAACATATCAACATATGGATACATAGTCCTAAGTAACACATCCTCATACATATACATAACTGCCTATGTATATATATAAATCACACTTCACAAATATGTATAAATATACACATTCATATGTACACATATATTATAACATTCACCTCAACATATATATATATATATATATATATATATATATATATATATATATATATATATATATATATATATATATATATATATATATATATAAATAAACATATATATATTTCTATATACATATACATAACACTATATCTATATAAATATGTATAGATATATTACCAATAGCTACGAACAATGGAAATTGGATCTAGAAATGCAATGCAACAAACACGTGGAGTGCATCGCACCCGTGTCATACTAGATCTATGATACGCTTACGATACGAGTCCACCACACAACCAAATGTACCCTAAAGGACACGAGCAAGTCTAAAATAGAAAATATGAACAATACGAAGAGTCCAACACATATTTATGTGCCCATGTCAAAATGTGACATGCACAAAGTCCCGTATCGGAGAAAAATCTCTGAATCAACACGTATCACCAAATTATTGGGATACGGCCTACTTTTATCCAATTATGGACATGACATTAGCCACAAACAATCAAACATATGTCAATTTGGTCTAATTGACCAATTAACCAACACAATATGTGTCAATCTCAGAATTCTCCCAAAATTGACACAAAATACACCATAACTTTTTCTATAGGCCTCCTATGAACCTAATTCCAATTCCTATAGGTAGCCTCATCATATGGGGCTGGTTCCTAATGATCAAAACACATATTTAAACCTAATTAAAGGAAAAAAAACTGAATTGTACCTATTGGGAGATGGATTCCCAATACAACCTCCAAATTTGATGAAATGAGCCTCCAACTTATAGATTCTTGCTCCTTTTTGTAGATTCTTGCTTTTTCCTTCTAGATCCTTACTCTACTAGCCCCCAATGGTGATTAATGAAGGAATTAGAAAGAAATTTGGTAGGGAATTAATGTGGGAATGAAGAAATTTGGTTCAGAAAAATTCTAGATCTAGATTTGAAATGAAAAAAGGAGAGAGAAAATGTTCCCCTCTTTTAATAGGCCGGCCCCCTTGACCCCTCCCTCAAGCTACTATGCAATGACCAATATACCCCTTGGGGCCTCTCATGAAGAAATAATTAAGGAGGAAAGGTTCTAGTCTAATGGATTTAATTAAATTAATCCTCTTCCTAATGAATGGGCTTCTAAATGGGCTTAATTCTAACTAATATAAATGTTGGTCCATGGATCTAATCTAAACTAGTTAGGTCCACTAAGACAAATCCAAAACAATAAACAATAATTAAATAACATAATAAATAATTATTCAATATGCACAATATTTAATTAATTATAAAATGACCAGAATACCTTTTCCTAGAAAATATGGCAGCTTTGCCTACGGACGCCAGGTTCAGGAGATTAAAAGAAAGGATAGAGGCCGAAGAGCAAACGGGATTGCACATTCATGGTGACAGGACATTACGATATGGTGATCGTCTATATGTTCCCAATGGAGAGATTCGACAGGAGTTGATGGCAGAAGCTCATAGTTCGATATATTTTATTTATCCTGGAGGCACCAAGATGTACCGTGACTTGCGACAGTACTTTTGGTAGCATGGGATAAAAATAGAGATAGCTCGCTTTGTAGCCAAATGTCTAGTATGTCAGCAGGTGAAGGTGGAGCATCAGAGAACAGTAGGGCTACTGCAACCACTTCTAATTTCTAAGTGAAAGTGGGGGCACATCACTATGGACTTCGTCACGGGTTTTCCCAAGAGTCCAAGTGGGAGAGATGCTGTATGGGTAATAGTGGATCGGCTCACCAAGTTTGCATTTCTTGCCTTTTAATGTTGGCTAGTCTACAGAAGCTTTGGCTGACTTATACATGAGGCAGATTATGAGGTTGCACGATATTCCAGTCAGCATTGTGTCAAACAGGGATTCGCGTTTCATATCTCACTTTTGGAGAAGCATGCAGAAGAGTCTTGGGACTCATCTGAAGTTCAGTACATCTTATCACCCGCAGACAGATGGGCAGTCCGAACGAACTATTCAGATAGTGGAGGATATGTTGAGGGCTTGTATGTTAGACTTTGGAGGGTCATGGGAGGACCACATATATCTGGTGGATTTTTCTTACAACAATAGCTATTAAGCGATCATCCAGATGGCTTAGTTTGAAGCATTTTATGGAAGAAAGTGTATGTCTCCTGTGTGTTGGAGTGACGTGGGAGAACGTCAGATTCTGCGACCAGAGTTGGTAGTCAACACCGTAGAGATAGTGAAGAAGATACAAGGGCACTTGCGAGTAGCGCAAGACAGACAGAAGCAGTGGGCAGACCTTCATCATCGTCCCTTGGAGTTTAAAGAGGGCGATCATGTCTTCTTGAGGATATCACCTACTAGAGGCACTAGTCGATTCGGAGGGCGTGGCAAGTTGAGCCCAAGGTATATTGGACCATTTGACGTGCTAGAGCGAGTGGGAGAAGAGGCGTATCGACTTGCACTACCACCTTCACTCGAGGGAGTATATGATGTATTCTACGTGTCGCAACTTAGACGATATGTGGCAGATAGCAGTCATATTCTCGACCACTCTGAGATCACCATTGGGTCGAGCTTGTCATACCAAAAGCAACCTGTGGGGATCCTAGATCGTCGAGAGAAAGTGTTAAGGAACCAGTCTATTTCCTTGGTCCGCGTGGCATGGAAGCATTGCGCGCCAGGAGAATCCACTTGGGAGTGTTTGGATAAACAAAGTTTATACGGTAATTTTGCTTACAAACAAGAAAAGAGAAAAGTACAAATAATCTGATACGAGTATATTAAGTAAAATAAAATGATTCTGGGGAAGTATTGCTATGGAAGTCTGATCTGCAGTCGATCACTTTGTTCCTTGGACTACACGATGATGAAGAAGTGCTGTAGAAGAAGCTTCAAACTTTCTCTGAACTAAAGGCAAAAGACGCCCAAAGGAAAGTTGCAAGTATGATTGAATTCTTGTTGCCAAAGTTGTCAGCCAAAACCAATTCCTCCCCCCTTTTACCCTGTGACCAGGAGTCTCTATTTATAGAGATCAATCAAGTAACTGCCTGGTTGGCGTAAAAGCCAAATGACTGTCTTGTTGGCGTAAAAGGCCAAACTGTGAAGAAGATTGCCTCCTTTACGCTGCGGTTATGACAACTGCTACCCACGTTCAAATAATCTTCTGAATCTGCATATGACACGTATCCCTTTATAAGGTAACTCGTATAACTGCTTCTCGAAGATCATGGCATGTAAACCTTGTAGGTAACTGCCCCTACGTAAAACTTGATGATTCATGAATAATAGATAACCAGCGTAAAATAGCCAATTATCCTTCACGACTGAAGTCTTAAGCGTATTCTGGACTAAGTAGCCTTATCAACGTACCTTTGCAAATATAGCCGAGTTGGCATATTTCGAGGAGATAGCATACGGCGTACTCCTATAGTTGAAAATAGCCTGGTTGGCGTAAAATGCAAGGATGGTGATATGAGCGTATTAGTCACAGTCTTAGCTTTCTCAGTCATGACAAATTTTAAAAAATAGAACAAAATCTTGTGCATTAAATGCAGAGATATGCCTCAATCTCGTGCATAAAATGCAGAGATATCCCTCAAGCTCTGTACAAGAAACAGCTTTTGACGTGGCATCTGATTTTGTCTTATCTTGAGCGTAAAAACTTATTTCTGTCAATATAGAATAGGCAGCGTATTCAGAAGACTCCATTTTTCTTTCTTTGAATTCGTAAAAATGACTTGTATCAAAAATATATCACAAAATGACAACCTGGGTCTCTGTGCAAAATTATCATCACAGCCGTTCTCTCGATCATCGTGCAGTACATTTGTCAAATGTCAGGTTCACTGATTTGACTAACAAATTCATCCGAGGAATACGAAGAGTTCCTCGTACAACTTTACGCTGCATTAAAAGCAACGTATTTTAAACTTTACGCAGGAAGGTATAGCAACCTTTTATGCAAAACAGCCTTGAAGCTCTGCTTTACGCGGACAGCTCTGAAGCCCTATTTTACGCCAAACAACCTTGAAGTTCTGTTTTACGCAGACAACTCTGAAGCCCTATTTTATGCCAAACAACCTTGAAGCTCTGTTTTACGCGGACAACTCTGAAGCCCTATTTTACGCCAAACAACCTTGAAGCTCTATTTTATGCAGACAGCTCTAAAGCCCTATTTTACGCCAAACAACCTTGAAGCTCTGTTTTATGCGGACAGCTCTGAAGCCCTATTTTACGCCAAACAATCTTGAAGCTCTGTTTTACGCAGACAGCTCTGAAGCCCTATTTTACGCCAAACAACCTTGAAGCTCTGTTTTACGCAGGGAGGGACTTCATGTATGTTGGGGGTTTTGACTGTAAAATACGCGGACAATTCTCCAGCATATTTTATGCTTCTACAGGGAGCGCGAGGATGACATGTGCAAACATTTTCCGTATCTGTTCGTAGATCAAGGTATGAAGTTACCTTGTTCATTTCTACCATATACCATCCTTGATTTTCTATCGTGGCTTAGTTTTAATTTCGAGGACAAAATTTCTATAAGTTGGGTAGAATGTAAAACCTCCCTAATTTTAAACATTATAATTATTTAATTAATTATTGAATTTAATTACATTAATTCTTAGTTAATTAGAAAATAAAATTTATTGAATTAATTACCTAGGTAACTACTCACCTAGGATTTATGGAACAAAATTATTATTATATTTTATTTTATTTATGAAGTCTTGTATAAGGATGATAGATTTTTAGGATGTGCTATATAAATTTTCTGGAATTTTATACCATATATATACAAAAATATAGTATTAAGTAAAGAAAAAGAAAAAGAAAATCACTAAAACCCTTAAAACTAAAACTTAGATCCCTAATCCTTAACCCTAAGCCCTAAGCCTAAACTAACCCAGCAGCCTAAGCTAACCCCCCCCCCCCCCAGCTAGCACTGTGACCCACCCCCCCTGCGCGACCCCGCGACCCAGGTCCCCTCACCCGCTCCGTATATATATGACTATAAATATATCCTATACTCTAAACCCTAACCCTAGCCCCTGACTTCTCCACCCCAACGCGCCGACCCCGACACCTGTACCACCGTGCAACCACAGGAGAACCGTCGGCCGGCCGGCCTCGCCGACGTCACCCGCGTGGGCACCGCAGCAGATTCGAGCAACGACGACCGCTACTTCACGTACAGTTTTTTGTCCTACCTCTCGATCATTTTCAGATCCGTCTTTACTGGTATGATCACAACCTATCCCCCTCTCAACCCTGTTAATTAGTTTCCATCGAGCAGCGTTAAACACTAGGTAGAAATCGAGGCCAAGTTGAAGAAAAACCACATATTTTAAACTGTTATGAACTGTTCAACAACCTATGTTTAGAGACTGATATCTTCCACAATAGACATCCAAATTAAAATCTACTTTTTTAGGTGAAGTCTATATAACCGAGATCATTCCCTGTCAATTAGATTATTTTATTTTGTGTTAGAATCAGAGATAAATTGGGTTAAAAACTGAGAAAAACATGTTTTTAAACATTAGAATTTGCGATATGGAGCACGTCCCGCCAAATAGGACTGCCCCGTCAAGTATCAATTGCACCAAAAGGCGCGTATGGTATGTCCTGAAGTGTGGTCTTTCTCGAAAACTGATTCGGACGTGTGTGTGCGTCGGAATCAACCCGTATCCGTAAAAAGTCCCTATATCGCGACTTTTGCAAAATACCACACCATTTTGTGTACGCTTGTCAGAATGCGACGAAACTCACGCCATTGGATTCGTGGTATCACGCTGGTCCTGTGACCCAAGTTTTATGTAATTCTGAGATATTTGACCAAGCTGCCTATTTACGAGCCCCACGGTTGACTTTAAGGGTGAATTTGTGTTCGGCTCACCGGAATCAAAATTTGTACATACCGTTGAGTTCGTATTGACGCTTAGAATTTGTTTGACCTATAATTTATTTTATTTAGAGACCTTTACCTCTGGCATACATTTTGGTGCAAAGTGGGCCACATGTGGACCCCGCTTTGACCCAAAATTACTATTTTGCCATGTGTCCAAATTGGACGAAAGGGTAGTGTTTTTTAGCTATCTCACTGATTCCAGGAACATTGGTGATATTTATTTTAGCATCCGGAGACGTTTATTCGAAGGCCATAGTTTCTGATCCTATGTACTTAATGTCTGGACGCTTACACTACACAGATATTCTCTGCAATTATGGACCATGGAGGGATATCATAGCTTCCTTTGCTCGAGGTAATCAGCGATTTTATATGGCAATTCGTCAAAGAGAGAGGAAGGGTCGCATTAGACCACACAGCTTGCTAGCTGTATTTTTCCCTATTATGGAGCTGGATCCTGGGGTGCATCTCGGTCGTGTCTTCCAGTATTGTGTTGGGTCTGACGTATGGAGGGTGGGCTTGAATAATTTATACATGCCCAATTTTGTATCCTCCCTCCATTGATCATTTTCTTGGCACCCGGCGTATAAGAGCTGAAGAAGTGCTGTAGAAGAAGAAATAAAGATCTCCATCAGACGAGAATCTAGCGTAATAGATTCCCGTCATATGTAATCGTGATCTTGAATATTAATGAAAAACCTTTGTAAAATGGATTACCATCATATATAATCATGATTAATAAACTTGTCTTCTTTTACGCACTATTGATTTGCCATGTTGCTGTGAGGAAGTCTGGTAATACGCAACTTCAACACGCTTGAGTAATTTTTACGCAGACTCTGATAAATATGCATCCAGTCACGTTCTAACTTTTACGCATAAAGAAAGATGCGTAAAAACTCTTTAGCATTAAATTGTCTTCAAAATCCAATCATCATGCTGTTTTGACGAAGAGTCACATAGAATTCTGAACCGTAATTTCTCCTTTATAAATACGAAGAACATCTGTTCAGACCATCATTTTCAAAAATAGCTTCTCGAAAGATTCTCGAGACAGGGCAAGAAATGTCCGCCGAACAGGCCATCCCTGAACTAGGTGTAAAAGATCCTGGCCAAACTTTGAATGAACTACCAATGGCCAAGGAAGAAAAGTCATCTCCAATGAAGACAGACATTTTCAAGGAACTCCTTGGCCCTTCGTCTGATAAAGTCCTCTCGAATGAAGAAGAAGAGAAGTTACTGAATACTCGTCGTCTGTTTGCAAATGCTGATATTTGCGTATTTCAGGCCCTTGCAATGTTTGTAAACAATATGGAATCAAAAAATACTGATTCTTAAAATAAAAGAGCATTTTTTGCGTAAACTCTTGTAACTAGCTTTTTCGAGCGTAAAACTCATATTATCAATATATACACGTATTCTGCTAACTGATCTGTCCCGCGTAATTTAAGATTTTTATTTTGCACATAAAATCATAGATCCGTAGCATCTGAGCGTAAAATCATAGATCTTTGCTCTGCGCGTGGATCTTTATTCTGTGCGTAAATTCATAGATAATAGCATCTGATGGATCCTTTACACAGCATGACTATCTGTCTTCCTTTTTAAATTATCTGCTGACGTAGTCCCAAATCATAACTGACTACGATAAAATCAGATTTGGTTAAGGATTCGAAGAGTCATTTGAACTCTATAAATAGGCCTAGGTCATGAGAGAGAAAAACCCTTCATATATTTCTAAAAAACCCTTCTTTTCTGCCATGGCACCAAAACAGACCTCCACCGCTAAAGGAAAGTAAGCCGCTTCATCATCTCGCTCATCTGCTCAAGTACGAGCGACTCCTACTAGGCCAAGCGAGCCTCGTTCTGAACGAAGTACTATGCTGTCTAGCTGTGCACCGGACATCACAGGTAAAACTTCAAGAAATAAAAACCCTTCGCACACGTTATACGTGTATGCGCAAAGTTATCTTTTGTGCTAAGAGTACTCTTCGAGGAAGATGATGCACAGAGATGATTTATTTTATCAATACGCCCATATTTTAATGTGTCAGCGTAAAACTCCATATTTTGCAATCTAGCATAAAAACTTAGACTATTAAATTTGGTGTACCTTGTGTTTTACGCACTAAAAGTAAATTCCAGCGTAAAACTGACTTATTCTCTTGCTTTTTTGCAGTGGACCTACAGATCCCCCCTCTGGCTGAAGTAATGGGTTCTGCTGCTGGAATGTTAAATTCTAACTACTTGGAGGATTTGTCCCATGTAACTTTCACCATCTCTGGAAATGAGTATCCTAAAGAAAGGAGAATTCTGATCTTGGCCCAAGGAGAAAGAATGTTGCTAACTATGATCAGCGGGGAACCCTTGACATACATAGATGGAACCGAGTATAAGAAACCAGCTTTCTTATTTGGAGATGTTATTGATAAGCAATCCCAAACAAAGCCCAAGAAGGAAGACTGGGTATTTTCTATTGAGGGCACTGTTATGTACTTGCCAAAGATGTTATTGATAAGCAATCCCAAACAAAAAAATTAGATTGATGTTACCGGCCTCTGGGGAAGTCGTGCACGAAGCACTGCCCTAAGAGTTGATTCAGGATCTGTGTGCAAACGTTTCCCGAAGCACCTAGTGGTAAAACCCCCGTACTACCGGTATCTCGTAGCCGCATACGACTCAGAGAGAATGACAAGGACTTAGCTCTGCCCAGAGCTTGGAGATGAGTGAAACGATAAAGAATGGACAGAATAATATGTTGGCAGCAAGATTTTGGAGAAAATATTTCTGATGATGTTTTTAGGGTCTCAGCCCGAACCCGAAGAGGAAATCGAATCGGCATTCGGCGCCAGCAGATGTGGACACGTACCCGCACCTGTTACGCGCGCCGAACCGAACTGAACCGAGCCAGGCCGGGCGGCAGCGGCGGCGCGCGCGTGTGGCCCAAGGGGTTCTCCACACAACATCTTTAAGAAAGCAATGAAGAGGAAATAATATATACACACAAGGAGGGGTTGGCCCATCCAATGTAAGACTAAAGTGAAGTTGGTTTTTTGAGCAATGGTACTAACAATGTACCCTCCTCTCCAGGTATGATAGCTTGTTTAGCATCATTAAGAAATAATTTAGCTATACAGGCTGCAGACGCAATATACATACCATCGGCCATGGGTAAATGTTGTCTTTACGCTTTTTTTAGGAAAATTTAACATCAAATTGATATTAACTTTCTCTTATCTTATTTTCAGGCGAAGACATTTCTGGGGAAGGCGGAGCTGAAACAACCTCTGCTTTCATTGCGGATCCAGCTACTGAAACGGCTGTGACCACTATCGAAGAAGTGTACCTTGAAACCGTTGATCCCTCATCCGCAACATTCTCAGATATAATCCCGCCAGCAGCGGTTCAAATAGAATCAGAGGTGGATTAACCAACCACCTCGACTGTGCCTCCAATCGTTGGAAATATACCTTCGTTGAGCATGCCAACAATTTCAACTGTTGTTGGTGTCTCTTCTTTTGTTGCGCCATATGTTGAAGCAACGACTGTGGCAACATCTTCTGTAGTCATTCCAGAAAGGAGATTTACTGCGGCCACTCCAAGCTTCCATTCGAGCTTTGCTATGCTAGTTGAACAATACACTAGCATATTCTACCTCACTTTAAAAGAATTAATATCCATGGTGCTAGATAAGAATCTAGGCTTTGATGCTTTGAAGACGTCTTCCAAGTTCACTATAGCGCAAATTAGAAATTTTAATGACGCTGACAGAGCTAATGCGCTAGAGCAAATGGTTAATGGTTTAGAATAACCCATTAACAAATATTTGCAATTATCCAGAGGCAGCATCAATGACTTAGTTCAGGCTGAGTATGACTCACTAACTTCAAAATTTGCTCAGAAGGCATAAATCTTAAACAAATCCATTCAGGAACAGCAACATAAGATGGAGAAAGAGCAAGCAGTATTGGTGGAGAGTATTCCTCAGCTAGCTCAGTGCCGTACCGAATGTGAAGGATATGAAGTGAGGATTCAAGAACTGGAAGCTGAACTTGCTCAAACAAAGGAGAGGCTTCTCAAAGCATCGCTAGTTCGTGATGTATTGGAGGGCCAAGTGAATACGGCTCAACAGAACTTGACACATGTGGGTGTCATCCATGCAAGTTTTGTTAATTCTCTGTCTGAACTATCTCTCTTGAGTAATGACGAAGCAAGACTGGAACTGGCTCGCACCAAAATTTTAAACTCCAGGAACGAAAGGATGGCTGCTTTAGCACAATAAATCCATGATTTAACTGCTCCTCCACAATGATGGATTATGTACTTTTTTTGCTCCTTCTTACCATATAATTTATTATTCTCAGAGATAATGAAGACACATTTTCTGACTCTGTGGACCCATCACTTATTATTAAAATATAAATGATAGGCTAAGATGAAAGTGATATCAGAGGTAATATGGACATGATATACTTTCGGTAACTGGTTTTACTGAATATATCTATTCAGAGGTAATATAAACATGATAGAATATAATCCAACTAAATTTGTATACAAAACACTATCAGAGGTAATATGGACATGATAGGTTTTGAAGTTTCAAATTAGTTAAACACATCTATTCAGAGGTAATATGAACATGATAGAATATGATTCAACTAATCTTTGTACATAGTATCATCAGAATGAAATCTTTATCATACTCTATTAAGCAAGGGAGATCAAGCATAATACTTCTTCAGGAATTTGCCATTGATAGGAGCCATTATCAAATCTCCATTAGGCTTGGCTAATCTGTAAGCACCATTTGAAAATATTATTTCAATTACATAAGGGCCCTCCCATTTGGGCTGGAATTTCCCCTTACTTTTATGTGTAATGATCATTGGCCTCTTCACAGTTAAAACTAGCTCACCAAATTTGAACAATCTTTCCTTCACTTTTTGATTAAAAGCTCTGGAGAAACGTGCTTGGCAGAACTCAAATGCGCTGTTGAGCTTGAAGGCGTCTTTCGTCTAACCCTTCTAGCTCTTGAAGTCTTAAACGATCATAATTTTCCTTAGTCAGCTCATTAGCTACTGCTATTCTGAGTGATGGAATTTGAATTTTAATAGGGAGAACTGCTTCACACCCGTAAACTAATGAAAATGGAGTACAACCCGTTGGTGTTCGTACCGTTGTGCGGTATGCCCACAGACATTCCCCCAATTTCTCTTTCCAATCTTTTTTGTTCGAAGAGACAAATTTCTTCAAGAGTTTGATAATGGTTTTGTTGAAGTCTTCTGCCAAACCATTGACAGCAGGATTATATGTCATTGAGGCCATATTTTGTATCTGATTATTATCACAAAATCGGTAAAATGCTTGACTGATGAATTGAGGCCCATTGTCATAAATTATCCTTTGGGGTATCCCAAAGCAATAAATTACATGATGCTTGATAAAGCTGATCACATTGACTCTCTTTACCTCAGCAAGAGGAATTGCCTCCGCCCATTTGGAGAAATAATCAGTGATAGCTAATATAAATCGATGTCCTCTAGAAGATGAAGGATAAATAGGACCAATGATATCCATACCCCATGTTTCAAAGGGCCATGATGAAATAGTAGGATGTAAATATTTAGAAGGTTGATGTATAAAATCTGCATGAACCTAACATGCTTTGCATTTTCTTGCATATTCCACGGCATCTGCAATCATAGTAGGCCAGTAGTAGCCCATCCTCCTGATACGATCTTGTAACTTAGGACCGGGTTTATGTGCTCCACATACTCTATCATAAGCTTCTCGGATAACCTGCCTTGCATCATCACCATAGAGACATCGTAACAATAGTCCATCATATGTTCGTCGATACAAACTTTGTGAAGAAGCATCAAAATAGAAACGTAGCGATCGTCTTTTGATAGATGCTACTTCTTTAGGATCCTCTGGTAAGATTTTATATGACACAAAGTCTATAAAGGGACTTCTCCAATCTCTCTTAGGAGGAACCATGTTTATAACATAGTTGCGTTCTATGTGAAAATTATTTTTCACACAAAATAAATCTCTGTTAAGAAGGATCACCGAATTCTGCCTTCTTACAGGAATAGCTAGATCTGCAACTAGACTGGCCAGAGCATCAGCTTCTAAATTTTGAGATCGAGGAACATGTTCTAAGAAGAATCCTTTAAAAGACATTGCTATCTCGATTGTTGTTCGGTGATAAGGAATAAGATCTGGATTGCGGACTTCATATATTCCTCTGACCTGATTGACGATCAGCTGAGAATCACCAAAAGCTTCCAAGTATTCAATATCCAATTCTATAGCAACTTGAAGCCCAATTAATAGAGCATTATACTCTGCCACATTATTAAAGCATGGTTCACTAAGAGAATATGCTCGATAAATGACGAGTTTATCAGGAGTCACCAGAACAATCCCTACCCCCGAAACCATATTTCCTTTGGGACCAGTGTTGGAGGCACCATCAAAGAATAGCTGCCATGTATCACCTTTCATTGCCAAATTATATTCTGCAACTTCGTCGGTAATGTCATCATATAATTTGGAGGTTTCTGGAATTGGATGGGCAGCTAAGAAATCAGCCAAGGCTCGACCTTTCATGGATTTCTGAGGGACGTACACCATATCATATGGTGTCAATAGCATTGCCCAAGTCACGAGTTGGGAATTAAGAATACCTGGCTTATTCATCAATACCCGAAGTGGGTTGATTCTGGATATGATATGAATAGTTTGGCCTGTCACGTAATGTCGCATCTTCTGAATGGCAAACATTAGGGCTAAGCATTCTTTTTCTACTAGGTTATACCTGTGTTCTGCTCTGACCATCATCCTGCTTAGATAGTATATAGCCTGTTCATGACCCTCATTGTTCTTCTGTGCAAGGAGAGCCCCTAAAGAATGATCCATTTCTCAAACATACAGCAAAAATGGTCTTCCTATGACAGGAGGCACCAAAACTGGAGGATTAGTAAGATAGCATTTGATGTCATTAAATGCTTGTTGATAGGCTTCGTCCCATACAAATGACACACCTTTCTTCATTAGACGAGAAAAAGGTTGACATCTTCCAGAGAGATTGGATATGAATCTCCTGATATAAGCTAGACGACCCTGAAATCCCCTAAGTTCTCTGAGATTACGGGGCGGTCGCATTTCTAGGATAGCTTTTACTTTATCAGGGTCAACTTGAATGCCTTTAGCAGTAATGACAAATCCTAAAAATTTGCCACTGGATACACCAAGAAAGGACTTTGTAGGGTTTATTTTGAGTTGATATTGGAGCATCAAATCAAATATTGTTTTCAAGTCTTGAATGTGATTATCCTTGAGGCAGCTTTTGACAGCAATATCATCTACGTAATATTCCACCGTTTTACGTAAATGATCATGGAATATGTTACTCATAGCTCATTGATATGTGGCCCCGGCATTCTTCAATCCAAAAGGCATGATTGTATAGCAATATACTCCTAATGGTGTACGAAAAGCAGTATGCTTCTCATCTTCAGGATTCATTTTAATTTGATTATATCCTGAAAATCCGTCCATGAAAGATATGTGCTCAAAACCACACGTATTATCGATCATGACGTCTATAATGGGAAGAGAAAATTTATCTTTAGGGCAAGCCGCATTTAGATCTCGGAAGTCGATGCAAACACGTACTTTTCCATTTTTCTTCATAACTGGGACAACATTAGCGACCCAATCAGGATGTTGTTCTTCCCGGATGAACCCACAGGCTATTAATTTTTTAATTTTAGCTTCAATGGCATCCATCATATCTGGGCGGAACCGGCGTTTTTGTTGCTTTACAGGCTTTGAATTAGACAATATATTGAGTTTATGGGTAGCCACTTTTGGATCAAGCCCTGGCATATCTTCATAATTCCAAGTAAAGACATAGATATATTCTTTTATCAGCTTGATCATTTCTTCTCTTTCTTCTTCAGAAAGATTATTACTGATAAATATTGACTTTGGTAAAAATTCATCCCCAACATTAACTTGGATAACCTTATCTTCAGTGGGTGGTTCTTTTTGTTTGAACCGGAGTTCCCATTGTGTATCCATTTGTTGTGCCCAAGATTCATTTTCAAATGGTTCAAATTTTTGTTCCTCTGTTTCCAGGAAATCTGTCAACACCATATTTACTGATAATCCCAGTTCAAATTCATCATCTGAATCGGAGGATGACAAATCATTTTGAGAAGAGGAAATGGTCTCATCACTTGACTCAGAGCTGTTTGGAGTTGCAAGAGATATGGTATACCCTAACCCTAAACGAGTTCGTTGACAGTAAGGATCACTATGCAACGGTATTCGTCTGCCTTTTCCATAATTGAGGCCTTGCTTCAACTTTAAATCATAACCCATATTTTGCATAATCTTTAAAGCATGTGGGCTATATTTGTGAATTTGCATTTTCCCAACATCAGACTCATAAGATTCTTCTTGTACAATCGGTCTATTCTGTATTCGACCGAAGACTATTTGATGCTGATCATTGCGAGTAGGTGAAACAATAAAGACAGAATCTTCATGTGGCCCATATGTCATGACGATATTAGATGTTGACGCTACTTCCCACATATATGGATGATAGAAGTATATAGCTTCCAAGAATTTTTGTGTTATGGGTTCTATATCTTTATGAGAAGAAAATTCGTTAATTGTATTATACCATATTTCCTCTTGATCCATATCTTCATCATTTTTCGATGATATTACTATAGAAGATTTCTGATTAGGAAATTGGACATCAGTATACTGGAAAAGAGAATCTTTATTATCATCAGCAAACACGTCCCCGGTTAAATTTACATCAGCTAACTGCTTGTTGCGCCTAAGGTCAATGACCAAAGGTGGAGGTTTCTTGTTCAGATTGATCACTAGAGGATCATTTCATCCTCCCAACTTTGTTTTGCCCAAGTGAATAGTCATAGGTTCCAAGACTTTTGGACGGGTAATCCGCCCTTTCACTTGGATCGACAAAGGTTGCTCAGCAGATGGTTCTCCTGGCTCATGGTGGAATTCTTTCTCCATTTTGCCTGACACCTCTTTCATATAGTCATGAGTGTACAATATGGCATCAGAATAGTAGGATTCAACTCCTTTGAACGGATTGAGAATAGCAAATTTTGTTTTCACTGTTCCTTGAGTATCTACATATTTGAAATATTGATGTAGAGTTGAAGGAACAATATTGTGATCATGGATCCATGGTCTACCCAACAGAATATTGTAAGACACCTCTGAATCAATGACATAGCATGTAGCCAATGATCTAAGATCACCAATCTGGATTCTCAAACGAATCTTCCCCAATGGTCTGCTTTTTCTGACATTGAAGCCCACAATTGTAGTGGTAGTGTAAGCCAATTCACTGATAGGAATTCTCAATGGTCTTAGCAGACTCTGAGGGATAATACTGATTGACGATCCCGGATCTATGTGAATCCGGTCTACCTCAATGGAGCCAACGTATCCTGTATAATAAAGAGGCCTGTCATATTTGTTATGCTTCAACAACATATCCTCTTGAGTGAAAGTGATGTTAGGGATTACTTCCATCACACTATGGCATCGAGGACATGCCACGGGCTCTTTATCAGGGGACTTGAGCTGAGTCAAGTATACATCTGCTTGCATTAATGCTTCACTCAAGGCTTGACGAGTGTCTTTGGATAAATAGAGTAGCTCAAAAATGGACAATCTGGCTGGAGTATTAGCTAACTGAGCCAAGATGTCGAAGTTATACGGTTTCTCTAAACCTTTGTTTTGAGTGTTCTTCAGAGGTTTATCGAAACGAACTTCTTTTTGTTTGCCTTTGTCCACAGAGGTTGATTTAGAAGGACCTGCCTCTGGTATTACAGGTTCAGACTCTGGAGGTTTGGTAACTGAAGTGTCTGCCGTTGCTTCTTCCTAATTCCCTTCATATTCTTTGAGGTAGGCTTTTCCTGACCGTGTTCCGGTTGCTAAAGCCTCTTTTTCTGATGCCGGGGATATTTCAACCATATGACATGGTTTTCATCTTGAATTCTTCTTAGACTTAGCTTTAGCAGCTTTAGTTTCTTCCTCAATTTCTGATACTAGATCAGGGTGAACCTCATGATCTCCCCACGCTTGGTAGTTAGGGGCACTAAATCTTGATTTTGACCCCTGGTAGGAGGGAGATTAACAATATCCATTATTACCCGTGGAATAGGTACCACACCATTCGGTACTTCTTGAGGGGGAAAATTGTCAAATTGGAGTGAGATCATATTTGCAGTGACCGTCTTCTCGTTATTATGCAAAGTGATGGCTTTGGCGTCGATTAACTCCTAGATTTTCCTTTCCAGTACATAGCATGCCTTTGTGGGGTGATGCATGTATCTGTGAAAAATACAGTACTTAGGATTATCTGTACTGCCGACTTCATTTGAAAGCTTTATCTCTGGTAGAGCAAGCTTGCCACTTTTGACTAGACAATCAAATATGCTTAGAATATCATTATCGTCAAAAGAATATTCTTCTTTAGGTTTGAAAGTTCTAAAATTCGTCTGCATAGTTACCGGAGTATTTTGTCTGGACGTATTGATTGCCAGGACTTCCTTTCCTTTTGAACTACGAGTATTGTCATTATTGGAGGATGAACGCTTCCCTTTATCAGAGGTAGAGATCATAATTCCGTTGTCACGAGCCTTCCGACATTATCTTTAGCGGCTACTGCCGATATGATAAATGAGGGCCAATCATGGAACTGATATGGTCCCGTGAATACTAAGATCAGTGGGAGTAGGTTTTTTCTGCAAATATCCACCAAGGCTGAATCTGGAACTCCAGGAGGCATCTGTAAAGTAGTCTGACGAAAGCGTTCAATAAAAGTACGAACGTTTTCTTTTTTCTTCTGCTTTACTTCAATGAGTGATGACATAGACATGTCCATTCCTCCCTCGTAGAATCGAGCGAAGAATATAGTTTTGAAATCTTCAAAAGAAGTAATGCAGTTCTCAGATAGACTACGATACCATTGGTAAGCTACTCCAGACAGACAACCTTTAACCGCTCGAGTGAGAAGGGCATCATTTCCCTCAAACAAAACCATAGCCTGTGGTTTATATTTTGGTAGGAAAGGGACCTCATCCCAGACAGCTGGATATGGCTGGTTAATTTCCAACTTCTTGAGCTGATCTTTATGTTTTAAAGCATCAAATTGGGCTTTCAATTCCCGAACTGCTTGTATTGGATCTTCAGATGGGAGAGGGACAGCAGAAAGGTGAGAGATTGGGTGTATTGTAACTCCAACAGGAGGTAATACATTCTCCGGGTTAAGAGGTTTAGGAGCAACTGATTCTTGATTTTGAACAGGCACTTGGCTTGCATTGGCTGGTGATATGTCTACCCCCACACGTAGTTGAGTCGGAGGAACAGGTGTTTGAGCTATTGCAGTTGTATGTTGAGTCACCATCATTTGGTGCATACTCTCCATCATGGTATGCATTTCTTTAAGTGATGTTTCCAATGCAGTGATGCGTTGTTCAGTACTTCCTGATGGGGAAGCTTCTTCATGTTCGTCTCCAACAGCATAAACTCCCATTTCTCTAAATGCCACTGAGGGATTAGTATAGATCTCTGTAGAGATCAAATCTATACTTTCAGCATCTGGTTCAGAAAACTGGCGACTCTCAGTGTCGGAATCTGAAGAATATGAAGTTGATTGTCGTGACTTCGAACGAGTTTTTTGAAAAATACCTTCTTCAAAAGTCTCGATGAGTCTGGCAAATCTCCTTTGGCTTGGAGTCCTGGAGGGATGACGTCTTGAACTCGACCTTCCTCTAGGAATATGCGAAGCCATGTTTACTGAAGCAAATGTTGGTTCTTCTTCCTGTAATTGTCACGCCCCAGTCCCAAAATGCCGAGGGACTGAGCACGTGAGCAATGGCCAGCAGCACGCACCGATGGATAACCCAATTTAATGGATCCATCAGGGCATGCTTAAGTTATAGTCTATCAGTAATATGTTACAAGTCTCAGGTATTTCTAATCTCATCCACCAAATAAACACAGATTAATTGCCAGAAATAATGCAATGGAATTAAATATGCAATATCAAATAAGGTTATCTCGGGAAACAATCCGAGAATTATTTTGTTACAATTAAGGAAACATAGACTGGAAATAAAATACTGAAAAGGAAATACTGTGTAGCTGAATCCGGTGCTCAGGTGAAGTCTTCGGCCACTATCTCGTCCTTAGTTCCGGGTTCTGCTCCAAGGAGTGCTCCTGTACCGTACACCTCGGGGTAGTTCTCTGCGGCTATACCTGGGGACATAGTCCATTCCAGGTCCTCAGGGGACATAACAAGGTACAGAAAATACAAGCCAAAACATATGCAGTGCAGCAACAAGATAAACAGCAGGGTAAATATATAAACCAGCTAGTGATATGCAAGTGAGAGTTTTAGTCATACTCAGGCTGAGACTACTACAGGATCAGTGTCGAAGAAACTATAGCAGTATTTTCTCGAAGAGCCAGAACTTGTGCCAAAGCTCTGTATCAGAGACTAAGACACCTCCAGATAACATTATTTATATTATAATCAGCCTTGATATGGTAATACTCTCCCCACCCCATGTAATCTCACGTCACAGTTCCAGAAAATATCAGGTACAAGTCACGCAAGTTTGAACTAATGCAATGAGTCAGGCTAGAATCTAAGCATGTAAACTGGAAATGACATGAAAATGTAGCCTATACGGAATCACCAGGTATATCTCAGGCAATTCCGTCACATGAAGAGTGTCAGGTGTCCTGGGTTGAGCAGTTAAACAAGTTCACATATGAAGCTACAAAAATCAAGTAAAATACTATAACCAAAAATATCTAAGAATTGGCAAGATTTACTTGCCCACTGATGTATAACTAAGTCCAGGAAATAGGTAGCAAAGCTGCAAGTTTTGGCAAGGTATACTTGCCTGTGGTTCCGGCTCGGGTTACAATTCTGACTTCGACGGGAATTGCAGGCGGTACTCCGGTTGCTGAAACAAACATCACCATCAGATCCAGAAAATATCAATTAGCTAGAAACGCCTGTCCTTGGGTCCAATTTGGAGACAAGGGCAAAAACGGTAATTTCGGACCAAAACGGGGTCCACCGGTGGGCCCGCTTTGCACCGAAAAACGCGTCCGGGTCAACGGTCTCTAAATTTACCAAACTCAGTGTCAACAGGTCAGAAACGCTGATACGAACCCAACGGAACTTTCAGAATTGGATTCCGATGAGCCGAACACAAAATCGCCCGTCGAGCGAGGCCTGTGGGGCCCACGACACGCGATTTCGTCAACGTTCTCAGAATCGAACCAAACTTGACCCACAGGACCAGCGTATCGCTACGAGTCTGATGGCGCAAGTTTCGTCTCGATCCGACATGTGTACACAAAGTTAGGGCGCGTTCCAGAAAGTACGGATATGGGGCGATGTCCGTGGATACGCGTTGATTTCGGTGTGCACGCACACCCGAATCAGCTTCTGCGAAATCCCACACGTCCGTATCGATGAGGCGTACGTATCTGTGAAGACCGCATGCGACCAAGTCGTCCCGTTTGGCGGGGCGTACTCAGTTCCGGGGTGAAACAGGGTCTGGTTTTCCTGTTTTTGGATCGCGGTGTGCGATCACCACAGGATGCGATGCCCCGAACAGTTTATCCGAACACCGAGAGGGTCATACAGGCTTCGCAACGCAATTTACGGAATCGAAAACGGAGCTAAGAGCAAAAAGTTACACGCACCTGAAGGGAACCCGAAAAACAGGGTCGAGCCGTGTCCGATACGTGTCCGACTCGTGTCGGACACAGGGGACCAAATTAGGGTTAGGGTTAGGGTTTCAGGCGAGCACGCGGCGGAGGGCAGCGGCTGGACTGCGGCGGAGGGGCCGGGGGCACGCGTCGGGGCGGTGCGGGGACGGCGGCACTGGCTGCTGCTGTTGCCGCTGTTGCTGCGGTGGCCGCTGTCGTCGGCGAGGAGGAAGAGAGGAAGGAGGGAGGGGGTCTGGGCTGCCGCCGGCGGCGCTGCTGGCCGGAGGAGGAGGGGGCGAGGGCGTCGGCGGTGATCGAGGTGGTGTGGGTCGACGGCGGCGAGTGGTGGTGGTCGTGGGGCTGGAGACGGCGAGGGGGGGTTTGTATAGGGTGGCCGGAGGGGGGGTCGGGGCCGAGACGGGCGGCGCGTGGGGGTCGTGGGCGGCCGGAGCGGGCGGAGGGCACGACGGAGGCGGCGAGAAACGCGGGCGGCTGGCCGAGTCGTGGGGAGAGAGGGGGGGTCGGGCTAGCGGGTTGCGGGTCGGGTCTGGCGGATCCGACCCGACCCGCTAGGGCTGGCCTCGGGTTGGGCTGGGCCGGGCCGACCCAACGGGCCGCGGGCTGGGAAATAATAATAAAAAAATACTAATAATAATAATAATAATAATAAAATCAGTAATAATTAATAAATAAATAATTAAATAAATAAATACTGTTTAGGCATTTAAAAATAGGTCCGGGGTCCGATAAATTCTAGAAAAATTGCCCTAAGTCCAGTTTTTTATTTTACACCCAAAAATATTATTTTCATAATATTTTAATATCATTTATTATCAATTAAAAATCATTTAAAAATTAAAATCCTGTTCTTAAATTACAAAAAATTCCCAGAAAATTCCAGAAAATTGTGAAAATTTCAGTTTTTAAAATTTTGAAAATTCAGGGGATTTACAGTAATGACAAAGAATAGTTCAATCGGTCGAACACTGACCGTTTTGCTTTATAACAGCAACAGTTAATTACAACCTTATGACTATTACAACAATGTTCTCTAGGGGGTGTGATAGACATATTAGGAGATCCCCTGTCTTTGTGTTTCTGGATCAAAAAATTACATAAATCAAGGAAATTAATAGAAGAAGAAGAAGAAGGCTTATTCTGCCATTTTACATCAGTAGGAATGTGTAGATTAGGAACTATAACCCTTTCTCTGCCATAGGAATACAACAGTCCACCCATATGAGTAGCATATGATCCATCATCTGTCTGAGGAGTGTATCTTCCCGTGAAACGAGTCTTCTTTACGCGGACAGACCTATCCTGGCATAATTTGGATTTTTGCATAGGTTCGCGTAAAACAGGGAAAAT
This sequence comes from Iris macrosiphon, assembly GCA_036927795.1. NCBI lineage: Eukaryota > Viridiplantae > Streptophyta > Magnoliopsida > Asparagales > Iridaceae > Iris > Iris macrosiphon. The sequence continues at coordinate 71,323,005 of JAYESA010000014.1, forward strand.
TCTCAAATGGCTTTCAGCGTCACGCGTAATCTGTAAAGTGGGAACTTTCTTCTCTTGTGGGCGTAAAAGCTTAGAGGTTGAAGGATTCGTCACTTGTTTTCCTTTGATCTTATCAAAGGGTACATCTGCCTCATCATAGACGGAAGATATAATTTTACGCGCAGGGCGTGTTTGAAATTTTCGGATTGGCACTGAGGCCTTGCCAAAAGTTTTGTCTACCACGTCACAGATGGAAGACGAAGGTTTACGCGCAGGGCGTGTTTGAGACTTCTGGATTGGCACTGAGGCATTACCAGAAGTTTTGTCTATCACATCATAGACGGGAGACAAAGTTTTACGCGCATGGCGTATTTGAGACTTCTGGATTGGCACTGAGGCATTGACAGAAGTTTTGTCTACCACGTTACAGACGGGAGACAAAGTTTTATGCACAGGGCGTATTGGCTGTGTTGTCACAACTTTGTTGATCAGTGAATGAAAACTTGCAGAAAGGGTAGAGGACGTCTTAGGCATCTACACTTTACGCAGCTTTCTGTTGTTATGGACAGAGAAGGAATGAGAACTACCCCCTGCATGAAGCATGTCTTCATAGGCAGATTGGTCAAACTGGACGACCAAAGTCTTCTTCGTCGATCCGATGGATAGAGCATCATGTTGAGCAATTGCTTTCTCGTCAGAGGAGAAAGTCGTCCCCAGCAGAGTCGCCATTTTGTTTGGATAAACAAAGTTTATACGAAACTTTTGCTTACAAACGAGAAAAGAGAAAAGTATAAATAATCCTATACTAGGATATTAAGTACAATAAAATAATTCTGGGGAAGTATTGCTATGGAAGTATGATCTGTAGTCGATCACTTTGTTCCTTGGACTACACGATGATGAAGAAGTGTTGTAGAAGAAGCTTCAAACTTTCTCTGAACTGAAGGCAAAAGCTGGCCAAAGGAAAGTTGCAAGTAGGATTGAATTCTTTTTGCCAAAGTTGTCAGCCAAAACCAATTCCTCCCCCATTTTACCCTGTGACCAGGAGTCTCTATTTATATAGATCAATCAAGTAACTTCCTGGTTGGCGTAAAAGCCAAATGACTGTCTTGTTGGCGTAAAAGGCCAAACTGTGAAAAAGATTGCCTCCTTTACGCTGCGGTTATGACAACTGCTACCCACGTTCAAATAATCTTCTGAATCTGCGTATGACACGTATCCCTTTATAAGGTAACGCATATAACTGCTTCTCAAAGATTATGGCATGCAAGCCACGTAGGTAACTGCCCATTCGTAAAACTTGATAATTCATGAATAATAGATAACCAGCGTAAAATAGCCAATTATCCTTCACGACTGAGGTCTTGAGTGTATTCTGGGCTAAGTAGCCTTATCAACGTACCTTTGCAAATATAGTCGAGTTGGCATATTTCGAGGAGATAGCATACTGCGTACTCCTATAGTTAAAAATAGCCTGGTTGGCATAAAATGCAAGGATGGTGATATGAGCGTATTAGTCACAGTCTTAGCTTTCTCAGTCATGAAAAATTTTAAAAAATAGAACAAAATCTCGTGCATTAAATGCAGAGATATGCCTCAATCTCGTGCATAAAATGCAGAGATATGCCTCGAGCTCTGTACAAGAAATAGCTTTTGACGTGGCGTCTGATTTTGTCTTGTCTTGAGCGTAAAAACTTATTTCTGTCAACGTAGAATAGGCAGCGTATTCAGAAGAGTCCATTTTTCTTTCTTTGAATGCGTAAAAATGACTTGTATCAAAAATATATCACACAATGACAACCTGGGTCTCTGTGCAAAATCATCATCACAGCCGTTCTCTCAATCATCGTGCAGTATATTTGTCAAATATCAGGTTTACTGATTTGACTGACAAATTCATCAGAGGAATACGAAGAGTTCCTCGTACAACTTTATGCTGCATTAAAAACAACGTATTTTAAACTTTACGCAGGAAGGTATAGCAACCTTTTACGCAGAACAGCCTTGAAGCTCTGCTTTACGCGGACAGCTCTGAAGCCCTATTTTACGCCAAACAACCTTGAAGTTCTGTTTTACGCAGACAGCTCTGAAGCCCTATTTTATGCCAAACAACCTTGAAGCTCTGTTTTACGCGGACAGCTCTGAAGTCCTATTTTACGCCAAACAACCTTGAAGCTCTATTTTAAGCAGACAGCTCTGAAGCCCTATTTTACGCCAAACAACCTTGAAGCTCTATTTTACACGGACAGCTCTGAAGCCCTACGCCAAACAACCTTGAAGCTCTGTTTTACGCAGACAGCTCTGAAGCCCTATTTTACGCCAAATAACCTTGAAGCTCTGTTTTACACAGGGAGGGACTTCATGTATGTTGGGGGTTTTGACTGTAAAATATGCGGACAATTCTCCAGCATATTTTATGCTTCTACAGGGAGCGCGATGATGACATGCGCAAATATTTTTCGTATCTGTTCGTAGATCAAGGTATGAAGTTACCTTGTTCATTTCTACCATATACCATCCTTGATTTTCTATCGTGACTTAGTTTTAATTTCGAGGACAAAATTTCTATAAGTTGGGTAGAATGTAAAACCCCCCTAATTTTAAACATTATAATTATTTAATTAATCATTGAATTTAATTACATTAATTCTTAGTTAATTAGAAAATAAAATTTTATTGAATTAATTACCTAGGTAACTACTCACCTAGGATTTATGGAACAAAATTATTATTATATTTTATTTTATTTATGAAGTCTTGTATAAGGATGATAGATTTTTAGGATGTGCTATATAAATTTCTGGAATTTTATACCATATATATACAAAAATATAGTATTAAGTAAAGAAAAAGAAAAAGAAAATCACTAAAACCCTTAAAACTAAAACTTAGATCCCTAATCCTTAACCCTAAGCCCTAATCCTAAACTAACTCAGCAACATAGGCTAAACACCCCCCCCTCCCCCCCGCGAACACTGTGACCCAACCCCCCTGCGCGACCCCGCGACCCAGGTCCCCTCACTCGCTCCGTATATATATGCCTATAAATATATCCTATACTCTAAACCCTAACCCTAGCCGCTGACTTCTCCACCCCAACGCGCCGACCCCGACTCCTGCACCACCGTACAACCACAGGAGAACCGTCGACCGGCCACGCCGACGTCACCCGCGCGGGCACCGCAGCAGATTCGAGCAGCGACGACCGCTACTTCACGCACAGTTTTTTGTCCTACCTCTCGATCATTTTCGGATCCGTCTTTACTGGTATGATCATAGCCTATCCCCCTCTCAACCTTGTTAATTAGTTTCCATCGAACAGCGTTAAACACTAGCTAGAAATCGAGGCCAAGTTGAAGAAAAACCACATATTTTAAACTGTTATGAACTGTTCAACAACCTATATTTAGAGACTGATATCTTCCACCATAGACCTCCAAATTAAAATCTACTTTTTTTAGGTGAAGTCTATATAACCAAGATCATTTCCTGTTAATTAGACTATTTTATTTTGTATTAGAATCAGAGATAAATTGGGTTAAAAACTGAGAAAAACTTGTTTTTAAACATTAGAATTTGCGATACGGAGCACGTCCCGCCAAATAGGACTGCCCCGTCAAGTACCAATTGCACCAAAAGGCGCGTATGGTATGTCCTGACGTGTGGTCTTTCGCGGAAACTGATTCGGATGTGTGTGCACGTCGGAATTAACCCGTATCCGTAAAAAGTCCCTGTATCGCGACTTTTGTAAAATACCACACCATTTTGTGTACGCTCGTCAGAATGTGACGAAACTCATGCCATTGTATTCGTGGTATCACGCTGGTCCTGTGACCCAAGTTTCATGCAATTCTGAGATATTTGACCAAGTTGCCTATTTGCGGGCCCCACTGTTGACTTTAAGGGTGAATTTGTGTTCGGCTCACCGAAATCCAAATTTGGACATACCGTTGAGTTCGTATTGACATTTAAAATTTATTTGACCTATAATTTGTCCCATTTAGAGACCTTTACCTCTGGCATGCATTTTGGTGCAAAGTGGACCACATATGGACCCCGCTTTGACCCAAAATTACCATTTTGCCATGTGTCCAAATTAGACGAAAGGGTAGTATTTTCTAGCAATCTCGCTGATTCCAGAAACATTGGTGATGTTTATTTCAGCATCCAGAGATGTTTATTCGGAGGCCATAGTTTCTGATCCTGTGTACTTGACGTCTGGACGCTTACATTACACCAATTGCTTGCCAGGTAAGTATACCTTGCCATTGTACTGTGATTTACATTTCATATGGTGCATGCATTTTATTTCTATTATTTAGTTTATATATTTTAACTGCTATATAAACTACGTGTCCAAGAATAACTTGGGTGCAACGACGGTGGCACCGTATTCTATTTTTACTATATATATGCATGTTGACCTAGCTTTATGAGACCACCCCATTATCATGATGCATTCTTATGTTTCATTGGCCATGACATAGTTGTTACATGAGTGTGAGTCTCATGTAGGATACGGACTTGCGTATTCGACTGGTCACTGGTACGTATAGGACGTACGACGGATAGGGATAACAGCTGATAGAAATTGCATGCTAGAAGACCTGGCAGTTATTTAGAGGTATCATCATGTCATGGATGTGACATATTTAGAGCATGGGGTAGGGAGAACAACAAGTAAGGCATTTGGGCTCCTTTGCACTTTCCTTGTGTAACCCGTACGCTCCGTTGGAGATGCGCGGTCATAATGACCCATATATATTATTATTATCAGGCGGCCTCTGGCGTTTAAAAGATGTCATGCTTTGTAGGCCCCTGATTCTCTGAGAGAATCATGCCAATCCTATTTTGGCCAGATAGCCCACTTGTTGGAAAGTTGTTCTCAAAGTGCATTCATATAGACGGTTAGACGACCCATTGGATGTTTATCTTTAGTATTTTATTGGCATGCTTCTATGTATCTTGTTACGTCCCTCTGAGGACCTGGTCCCTTTCCAGGTATAGACGGGAAGGATTATCCACAGGAGTACGGACCCGGACCTGACGCTTCATACCAGACTAAGGAGGTCTTACCTTCATAGTACCTTTGATTCTTCGCAGCTGATGGATATTCTAGTTTCTATTTCTTTTATTGACATTTATCTTATATTAGAGTTTGATCTCCTCTCTCATTTAGTTTTGGTATAGTCGATTGGCAGTGGATTTGTTTCCACCCAACTATCATTCTTTGATACTCCATATCTGAGATTCAGTTATTTATTTCCTATTTCCTTATTTATGCTGTGGATGAAATATAGATTGTGTGTGACTTGTGTTAACCGTATATTACCACTTGTGGATTTGATATTCATGTACAGTGTACGAATGTGATACGATCTTCCAACATATTAGAGTTTTCGTATACATACGACTGGCATATTGCGTATTCCTAGTCCTACGTATTTTGGGACTGGGGCATGACAGGAACACTTAGCACGTAGGAACACATAGCATGTAGTAAGTATATCAGCATGGATACAAGTGGTCGGGTCATGATGCATAGATGGTCTAATACTTTTGTGGTCATCAAAGTCACACATACAACTCACAAAGTCCAAAGGAACATTCAACCAAAACTAGTCCAATAAAACTTGTGCAAGGGGCCGCATGTGCGCAGGAGGATCAAGGCCGCATGACAATCCTTGCCGCATGGAGTCATGCCGCTTGGAGTCAGGGCTAAGGTCTCCTCCTCAGGATAAGTAATAAAGCAACGGGAAATAAATAAAGTGTCAATGATGTGACATAAAGTGTAATATGACATAAAGTATGTCAGGAAGAAAAGATAAAATTATAGAAAGATGTGCCACGGTTTTAGAGTCATGCATCTAAGGATGGTGGCCGCATACTTTGCTTGTCGCATAAGTATCGGTATAGCATGGAGTATTTGGACTTTTAGCAAAATTCTTATTCGTTCAGCAAGTGAGCACAAGTGTTCAAGGACACTTATGTGATGGTTGTCATGCGTCCAACACGATGGACTCATGCTGGTCAATATGCGGCAAGAGCTCTGGCCGCATAATCCCCTCGGGCCGCATAGCACTCTCAACCGCATCGCTCACTGGCCGCATGAAGACTTCGTTTTCTCCAACGGCAGGTTCGGCCATAGCGGAAAAGCTCCAAAATCTGAAATTTATTTTCTTCATAAAAGCTATATTGTTACTCCGAATTGAGTGAACCAAAAGCTAAAACGTTCAAAATGAAGTGCTTCATCCTTCACAAAAAATATTTTTTGAAAATACTATGTTTTAGTAGATCAAAACCACTAAAACTCAAGGAACCCATGAAATCCTAAGTTAGAAAAGTATATCTAAGCAAATCTATCCATCAAAACCGAGAACTCCAAGTATTAAAAGCGGTCAGAATCATTATAAGCACATAATAGACTAATAAAATGCAAGAAAAGAGCAAGAAACAAAAATCAAAAGGGTTCTCTATGTTGTGCAAGGTGTACTTGCCTAGAAATAAAAGAATGAGGAGAAATAAAGAATGAGGGAAGAGAGAGAAACAAGTTAGCTTATATAGCTAGGGTTTGAGGTTTAGACCATGGGTTCAAATTCATGAATAAACTAACCCACAAATAAACCATGAACCATACTAAACCAAAGAATGGGTCTAGTCTCCATGCATGCAACCTAATGATCATGTGAGCAAGAAATACTCTAAGCAGGAATAAATACAAGTAAGAAATAAATATATCCCAAAATAGGAATTTCGGGAATGGGGAGTGACACAAGCCATTGTGGCATTCTCCTTTGTGGTATTTTTTATTTGGACCCATGAGAGCTTCGCTGCGTATACTCTGATGTGATCTTGTTTATAACAATACTTGGCTTTCGTTGTAACTTGGTTGTTACGATGAACACCATAACATTTGATATCATTGCCTTGTGCGAGCGCAACTCCAGGCTCGTACGATATTACGCTCTGATGAGAAAGATTATCCTACGGGAGCGTTGGCATGGTGAACTCACATCCAGCGGGGAAGATCGAACTTGCGGGAGATTAGGGCATGACATTTGGTATTAGAGCCCCCGGTTTATTTTTTCAGACTTTTTCTTTGGTTCATCACAAACTCTAAATAACTTCCATGTATCGTTTGGCTCTTATCTCTACTCGGTGCCACATTGGAAGATCCATGCAATAAGTCTATATATTTTTTGTTTGTGTGCATGTTGTTCTTCGTTGTGTTAGTTTTCGTAGGTTTTTAATAGAATCGTGTAGCATCGTTTGGAGTTGTTGTATTTGTGCAGCAAGTTGTGTGGCGTTGTTGCATCCGTACAGCAAGTTGAGAGGGGTCATTTTGTTTGTTTGGCTAGTCATCCAGGGAGATTTTGGTGGCATCAGGAGAGCAGTTGATTGACAAACAAGATGGGTATGTTGGCATGTTATGAGTAGAGACATAGGAAGAAGAACTAGCTTCTTATGAGGCCTATTGTGATAGTTATATTGACTTTTATGGCCAAATTGGAGGAAATCCAAATTTGGACCATTAGGTATTTGTTGGAATATTTTTTTAGTGATTTTAACATATGATTCATGATTTTTTAGTATGAGCGTGTCCATAATTGGATACGAGGAGTGCGTATCACGATACGTCGTGATACTGTGTCGTAGGAAGAGTATTTGCATGTATAGTAGGCTCTAGCATGCCAAATTCTTCATATTGCATTATAATAGCTATAACATATGTTATATATATACTATATATATTCTAGTTGTGTTTCTTGAGCTTGGGGAGAGTATCTTAAGGTTTGATGGGCGTATCACGAGTGTATCATGAGCTATTGTGTGATACTTGGGTATGCACACCAAGTGTTTGCTATTTAGTATAGGTGTGTGTGCGTGTGTGTCTGTTTGAGTATTAGAATTATATATATATATATATATATATATATATATATATATATATATATATATATATATAATTGGTGTTATATATGTATATATAATATAGAGTATATATATAAGTTTATCTAAGTATCTGTGTGTATTAGCAGTGAGGGGAGGTTGTGTGACAATGGTGAGTTGGAGATGGGAGCTTGCAGGCCTTGGATGAGGTATTTTGTGTGAGCATGGGCAGTAGGCAGTAAGAGCAACAGTTGGAGATGCAAGTGAAGGTTTGTGAGGGTTTTGCCTTGGTGTTGCAACTGTTCAGTGCATTGCTGCCCGCGTAAAAAAGAGGTGCAGAGCTGTTTGGCGTAAAGTAGAGCTTCAGAGCTGCCCGCGTAAAGCAGCACTTTAAGACTATTCTGCGTAAAAAGTTGCTTTACCCTCCTGCGTAAAGTCTAAAGTACATTTATTTTTAATGTAGCGTAAAGTTGTACGAGGAACTCTTCGTATTCCTCGGATGAATTTGTCAAACAAATCAGTGAACCTGACATCTGACAAAAGTACCGCACGATAATCGAGAGGACGGCTGTGATGATGATTTTGCACAGAGACCCAGGTTGTCGTTTAGTGACACAAGTCGTATTTTACGCTCAAGACTAGAGTCTTCTGAATATGCTGCCTATTCTACATTCACAGAAATGAGTTTTTACGCTCAAGACTGGAGTCTTCTGTATACGCTGCCGCCACGTCAAAAGTTGTTTCCTGCACAGAGCTCGAGGTATATCTCTGCATTTAATGCACGAGATGGAGGCATATCTCTGCATTTAATGCACGAGATTTGGTTCTATTCTTTAGATTTTGTCATGACTGGAAAAGTTAAAACTGTGACTAATACGCTCACATTACCATCCTTGCATTTTATGCCAACTAGGCTATTTTCAACTATAGGAGTACGCCGTATGCTATCTCCTCGAAATATGCCAACTCAGGCTAGATTTACAAATGTATGTGATAAGGCTATTTAGCCCAGAATACGCTCAAGACCTCAGTCGTGATGGATGATTGACTGGGAAAGCTAAAACTGTGACTAATACGCTCACATCACCATCCTCGCATTTTACGCTAACCAGGCTATTTTCAACTATAAGAGTACGCCGTATGCTATCTCCTCGAAATATGCCAACTCAGGCTATATTTGTAAAGGTACGTAATAAGGCTATTTAGCCCAGAATACGCTCAAGACCTCAGTCGTGATGGATAATTGGCTATTTTACGTTGGTTACCTACTATTCATGCATCATCGAGTTTTACGCAGAGTTTGGCTTTTACGCCAACAAGACAATTATTTGACTTTTACGCCAACCATCTTTACACACGTGCAGTTACCTACGTGGCTTGCAGGCCATGATCTTTGAGAAGCAGTTATACGCGTTACCTTATAATGGGACACGTATCATATACAGATTCAGAAGGTTATTTGAACATGGGGTAGCAGTTATCATAACTGCAGCGTAAAAGAAGTCTTCTTCTTCACAGTTTGGCTTTTACGCTAATAAGACAGCTATTTGGCTTTTACGCCAACAAGACAGCTATTTGGCTTTTACGCCAAAAAGACAGCTATTTGGCTTTTACGCCAACCATCTTTACGCAAGGTACAGTTATCTACGTGGCTCGCATGCCATGATCTTCGAGAAGCAGTTATACGTGTTACCTTATAATGGGACACGTGTCATACGCAGATTCAGAAGGTTATTTGAACGTGGGTAGCAGTTATTATAACCGTCGCGTAAAAGATGCAACTTTCTTCACAGTTTGGTTTCTACACCAACTGGACAGTTATTTGACTGCTCTCTATAAATAGAGACCCTGGTCACAGGGGATAGGGGAGAGATTGGGGAATCAGGGATGGAAGCATAGGGGGAGATCAGAGAGAGACAGCACAGACAGAGAGTGTTGGTTGACAACTTTGGCAACCAGAATTCAATTCCCCTTGCAACCTTTGAAGCTTCTTCTTCTTCTACAGCACTTCTTCATCATCGTGTAGTCCAAGGGACAAAGTGATCGACCGCAGATCAGACTCCTATAGTAATACTTCCCCAGAATTATTTTTTGTTACTTAACATCCTTGTATAGGATTAATTATACTCTTTTTCTTGTTTGTAAACAAAAAAGAAAGGTTTCGTATAAACCCTCTTCTTCCTCATTTTGTTTATCATCAAACAAAGATGGCGACTCTGCTGGAGAAGAATTTCTCCTCTAACGAGAAAGCAATTGCTCAACACGATGCTATGTCCATCAGGTCAACGAAGAAGACTTTGGTCGTTCAGTTCGACCGATCTACTTATGAAGACATGCTTCATGTAGGGGGTAGCTCTCATTCCTCCTCTGTCCTGAACAACAGGAAGCTGCGTAAAGTATGGATGCCTAAGACATCCTCTACCCTTCCTGCAAGCTCTCATTCTCTGATCCACAAAGCTGTGACAATACAGCCAACACGCCCTGTGCGTAAAAATTTATCTCCCGTCTGTGACATGGCAGACAAGACTTCTGGCAATGTCTCAGTGCCAATCCAGAAGTCTCAGATGTGCCCTGGGCATAAAACTCTGTCTCTTGTCTGTGACGTGGCAGACAAGACTTCTGGCAATGCCTCAGTGCCAATCCAGAAGTCTCAAATGTGCCCTGCGCGTAAACCTTCGTCTCCCGTCTGTGACGTGACAGACAAAAATTTTGGCAAGGCCCCAGTGCCAATCCAGAAATTTCAAACACGTCTGGTGCGTAAAATTATATCTCCCGTCTATGATGAGGCAGACGTACCCCTTGATCACATCAAGGGAAAACAAGTGGCGAATCTTCCAACCTCTGAGCTTTTACGCCCACAAAAGAAGAAAGTTCCCACTTTACAGATTATGCGGACTTTTCCTGTTTTACGTGAACCTATGCAAAAATCCAAACTATGCCAGGATAGGTATGTCCGTGTAAAGAAGACTCGTTTCACAGGAAGATGCGCTCCTCAGACAGATGATGGATCATATGCTACTCACATGGGTGAACTGTTGTATTCCTATGGCAGAGAAAGGGTTATGATTTCTAATCTACACCTTCCTACTGATATAAAAAGGCAGAATAAGCCTTCTTCTTCTTCTTCTTGTAATCTTCCTGATTTACGTGATTTCTTGATCCAGAAACGCAAAGACAGGGGATCCCCTAATACGTCTATTACACCTCCTAGAGAACATTGTTGTAATAGTCGTAAGATTGTAATGAACCGTTGTTGTTCCAAAGTAAAACGGTCAGTTTTCGACCGGTTGAACTACTCTTCATCATTACAGGAAGATGAATCAGACGACGACATGTCTGGGGGTAGTCTCCCTCTACAAAACAGAGCAGCATCCAAAGCTGGGGGTAGAATTCCCTCTGAGTCCGAAGATGATGCAACTATGACCATTTTCCCTGAGGACCGTATGACTCAGGTATCAGAAGCCCGAAAGCCAAAGGGGACTTTATCCTTCAATGATGATGACATCATTGAAATCTTCAATATATTGATGAAGGAAAACAAGCTTCGGCTACCCAACATCAGATACCCTGAAAGGGCTGGCAAGGTTGATGACCCAGAATATTGTCTCTTTTATCGGTACATTCATCACCCCACAAAGGTATGCTATGTACTAAAAAGAAAAATCCAGTAGTTGATCGATGCCAAAGTCATCACTTTGCATTTATAAACGAGAAGATGGTCACTGCAAATTGCTCTCACTCCAACGTGGCAATTTGCCCCCCTCAAGAAGTACCGGATGATGAGTCCCTAAGATCTCCTTAGATGAGCAACCTTCAGGTCTATCCCCACTCAGCAAGTCACTCCCCAGTAAATGTTTTGGACATGGGTTCACGTCCAAACTGTTTTTCCCCAGCTGAGTTTGTCATCGATCAATTCACGTCCATATTACCTCTGAACTACGTCTCTCTACTTTCTCCAGCAGAGTAAATCTATCACCACAAAAATGGTCACTTTCATATTACCTCTGTCCTATTTTTCTTTACCCCCATACGGTCATATCTTACCACGTCCATATTACCTCTGAGTAAGATATTTTTAGGACTTTTTCATGTCCATATCACCTATAAGTAAAGTTTTGTTCTTCGACTTTCTACTATCATGTTCGCATAACCCCTGGTAGTGCTAGTCATTTTAGCTTATTATTTGTACTTAAGGTACGCTATGGGTAATAAGTCCACAACCCAGATGTAGAAATAGACTATTGGTTCTTCATCCCCAACAAGTGCATATGTGCAATATTTTCTCGATCGTCGAAGATCGAGAATCATATTCTATCATGTTCATATGACCTCTGAATAGATATGTTTAGCAATTTGGCATCCCCAGCAAGTGCCTATGAGCAATATTTTCTCGATTGTCGAAGATCGAGAATCATATTCTATCATGTTCATATGACCTCTGAATAGATATGTTCAGCAGTTTGGCATCCCCAGCAAGTGCCTATGTGCAACATTTTCTCCTTCGTTACAAATTCTTGTAAAGAGTCATTATCCGTATCTAAGAGTCTCGGATACGCAATAGATGGTGGATCCTCAAAATCTCCCCAGCGAAGCAATTCTTAGGTCTACTCGCACACTCCCGTAGTGACTATTCACAACCAATCTCGTTAGACGCTAGCCATGTTCATATTACCTCTGAGCTATCGTCCCATCAATATCTCCAGTGGAACGATCCTTTGGTCTATCTCCATGTTCGGGTAGACCACACTCAACAAATCACTCCTCAATGAATTTTTCGGACATTACTTTATATTCATATTACCTCTGAACTGCTGTCATAATATTTTTCTCAGGCTGAGTTTGTCATGTTCATATTACCTCTGAGCAAACCTTCCGGGTTCGGCTATCGATTTTTATGTTCATATTACCTCTGATATCGGTTGTCGTCTCGACTTAACACCCGTACTTAACTCTAAGTACGCCAGTGGTGTTAGTTCCACAAAAAACTGCCACGTCCATATTACCTCTGACAGGGCTTGTCTTAAACTTATTAGTTGCACTCTCGTGCACAAGAAGTAATAAGTCCACCAAAAACCCCCATGTGGGATGCCCGCAATGGAAATAAATTATTCATGTCCATATTACCTCTGAATTATCCTTATATTTCCCAGCAAAGAAAAAGTCAGGTCATGTTTATATTACATCTGAAATAAGTCTCTCCACTATCCCCACAGACTCATATTTTACAGCGTCCGTATTACCTCTTTCAGGCCTTGTCTCAAACCCATTACTTGCACTCTCGTGCACAAGAAGTAATGGGTCCACAAAAATCCCCCCAGCGGGATGTCTCTACTAGCCACAAAACCTATCACTTCCATATTTCCTCTGATTGGGCTTGTTTCAAACTTATTATTTGCACTCAACATGCGCAACAAATAATAGGTCCACCAAAGATCCCCCAGTGGGATGTCCTCAATAAATACGATATTGTACTACGTCTATATTACCTCTGGTACGATATCCGAAGTTCACACAAACAATCGTAAAGAAATGGATGGCCCTTATATGGTTGAAACAATATTCTCAAATGGCGCTTACAGATTAGCCAAACCTAATGAAGATTTGATAATGGCTCCTATCAACTACAAATTTCCAAAGAAGTATTATACTTGATCTCCTTTGCTTAACGGAGTATGATGAAGATCTTATTTTGGCGATACTACGTACAAAGGTTAGCTGAATCATATTCTATCAGGTTCATATAACCTCTTAATAGATATGCTTAACTAATTTGTAAACCTATCATGTTCATATTACCGCTGATAGTGTTTTGTATACAAATTTAGTTGGATTATATTCTATCAGGTTCATATTACCTCTGAATAGATTTACATTCAGCTAAACCTTACCGAAAGTATATCATGTTCATATTACCTCTGATATCACTTTCATCTTAACCTATCATTTATATTCTAAAGTGATGGGTCCACAAAGTCAGAAAATATATCTTTATTATCTCTAAGAAATTACAGGAGAAGCAAAAGAGTACATCATTGGGGAGGAGCAGTTAAATCCGTGATCTGTTGCGCCAAAGCAGCCATCATCTCATTCCTGGAGTTTAAAACGTTGTTGCGAGCCAGTTCCAGCCTTGCCTCGTCAGTGCTTAAAAGAAATAGTTCAGACAGAGAATCAACGAAACTTGCGTGGATGACACCTACATGTGTCAAGTTTTGTTGAGCTGTATTCACTTGGCCCGCCAATACATCACGAACTAGCGATGCCTCTCCCTTGTTTGAGCAAGCTCTGCGTCCAAATCTTGAACCCTCACTTCATATCCCTCATATTCGGTACGGCACTAAGCTAGCTGAGGAATACTCTCCACCAATACTGCTTGCCCTTTCTCCATCTCTTGTTGATGTTCCTGGATGGATTTGTTTAAAGATTCTGTCTTCTGAGCAAGTTCCGTAGTTAGTGAGTTGTACTCAGCCTAAACCAAGTCATTGATGCTGCCTCGGGATAGTTGCAAATATTTGTTAATGGGTTATTCTAAACCATTAACTATTTTCTCCAGCGCATTAGCTCTTTCAGCGTCTTTGAAATTTATAATCTGCGCTATGGTGAGCTTGGAGGATATCTTCAGAGCATCAAAGCCTAGATTCTTCTCCAGCACCATGGATATTAATTCTTTCAAAGTGAGGTAGAATATGCTAGTGTATTGTTCAACTAGCATAGCAAAGCTCGAATGGACGTTGGGAGTGGCCGCAATATCGGTAAATCTCCTTTCTGGAATGACTATAGAGGATGTTGCCACAGTCGTTGCTTCAACAGATGGCGCAACAAAAGAAGAGACACCAACAACAGTGGATATTGCTGGCATGCTCGACGAAGGAGGCACAGTCGAGATGGTGGGTTGATCCACCTCTGATATTATTTGAACTGCTGCTGGCGGGATTATATCCGAGAAAGTTGCGGATGAAAGATAAACGGCTTCAAGGTATGCTTCTTCGATGGTAGTCACCGCCGTTTCATTAGCTGGATTCGAAATAAAATCAGAGGTTGTTTCAGCTCCGCCCTCCCCAGAAATGTCTTCGCCTGAAACTAAGATAAGAGAAAGTTAATATCAATTTGATGTTAAATTTTCCTGAAAAGAGCGTGAAGACAACATTTACCCATGGCCGATGGTATGTATAGTGTGTCTGCAGCCTGTATAGCTAAATTATTTCTTAATGATGCTAAACAAGCTGTCATACCTGGAGATGAGGGTACACCAACTGACGCTTAAAGGTAGTCATCCCAGTCATCACCCAGATCTACTCGAGGTTCATCGGGAGGAATCTCACTTGAAATACTTACAGATAAAGGAGGGGCTAGTCCCATTATTTGTCTTGGTAAAGGTATACTGATCATTATTGAGCTCGGCCTCGAAGGTGATATAGAAGCATCGCCAGTAACGGTGGTAGCGGCAGCAGTCGAGGGCAAAGAATCTCCAGCACTTTCAGCTGGAACTGTGGAGGTTCCTTCTTTAAAAAGCGAAAGATCCCCAATCAAAGAATCATCCCCAACAGGGGAAACAATAGGCTCACTCCTGGAAGAGGCCCCCTTGGTGGAAGTCTTTTTAGGACCTCTGGTAGTCTGCTTCTTCTTGCGGGGGGAAGGCTCTTTCAGAGTGGAAGCCTTTCGTTTATTGGAAATAATGAGAGGCTCTGCTGGCGGAGCTATTACGCCTCTCGGTAAAATCAACAAATAATCATCTGCACCAGTAGTTTTAACACCTTCATCAGAGGAGACAGATGGTATCTCCTCTCTTCCAGTGGACTTATGGGAGGGCATTCTGAAACTTCCATGTACATCAAAATTACGATGGAAGGTATTGATGGATGCATAAAACTGTGCGTACGACTGAAGAATATGCAACTCCATGGAGAGAAAGGTCGCGGAAACAACAAAGGTTGCTCCAGTACAACCCATGATAAAATACCGCCATCCTCTAGCCCCGTCAATAATCCACCTTTGAATTTGAAGCTGGTGATGGGATTTCCCACTTGCAACTGATCATACCCAAATTGCCTGGCGAAACGGCTAGGCAGATAAGGCTCCAAGTAGCCAGTGATCCTCACTTATGTACAGCAAGTAGGAAGGCCTAATGCAGACTAACCAGTAAAAGGCTTCAGGAAAAAGAATAGTCTTCCCCTGACCTTCATCCTGAAGTTTAGTCCCATGTTGATTGATATGTACGGGGGGACGGTGCAGAAGAATTTCCAACTATGGGCAAAATTTAGTGCTAGTCGACAATCTATGATGCTAGCCACATTCCAAAAAGAATTCTTGTAATTCAACAAGAAGTTATTTCCTGAACCACTGGCAGATCCGGGAGACATCACTCTGGTGTTGTGAAGGATTAACCATCCCATCAGATATAAGAATAGTAATTCCACTCTGGGATATCCTTCACGCTACATAGTATCGGCCAGTAGCCCATCAGTAATAGCCCTCAGGCCAACTTGTATCCTGCATACCATGGCAGGGAGCAGGCCCAATCTTGCTCAAAACACCAAATGTACTGCAAGCCATAAGGTATTACGATGAATGCGATCCGCAGACGCGATGCCAGGCACCACCCATTGGCACAACCAAATAGAAAGGAAGCCAGCCAATTGAGCTTCCCTTGACAGAGGCTTTCGGCAATACCTCATATAACTATAGGCTTTGGTTCCCGTAGGATAATCCCCTATCTCTTCATTGAGAACACAATCTGGAGCCCCTGCATCTTCAATAAGATCATCGATTGTGTTGGCATTAAGCATGCTCAGAAGGTTCAAAGGCTTGTTGTTGCTATCTACAACCTTGTCCTGCTTGGCATTTCTAGCCTGATGAAAGAAGAGGTAGGATACCCATTTATTAATATGGGCTAAATCAGAGGGCTCTCTGTAGAAGGTGGTGCATGCAAGATAGTGGATCATCAGCTCTTGGTATACTGCCACTGCCCGAGGGTCGGTATCCTTCAACTCTCTGTTGGTGGGGACGTATTCTTCATAAGGAATATCTTCCATTGGCAGCTTTAAGATATCTGCCATCTTATGAAGGGCTAGGCCCAACTCACCTATCGGAGTGGCAAAAGTCCCAGTGAGCGAGTTATATCGCTCCATCAAAGCTAAGAACAAATTGGGGTTGATAGGTAGCCCAACACTAGTAGCACTCACAGCCTCAAATAAGTTAATACTTTCCAGCTCCATCTGAAAGTGCTTCAGGGCCCATGCAGTTAAACTGGCCCATCGAAGATTATGGGGGCTAAGCCATCCACTGGTGCGAGGGTTAACCTTGGGATATACTCCTCCCTGCCCCATGAATTCATTGCAGAAAGTGGCTATTTAAAATGGCTGGAGCAAAAAAGAGTCCTCACTAGGGATGCTGCCTGGTAGTAATCCTCTAAAGGGCATAATAGAGCCGGAGGGACTGCTTACAAAGGATCCTCGGTTTAATCCTTTCTTATAAAAGATCTTCCCTGGCTGGCCATGAAGATCAGGAGTCAGAGTCCATGCCATCTTTCTAGGATGTGTGGCATGGAAGAATGCAGAGATAGGGTAATCTCTGGGCATCTTTGGCAGATACATGATCGTGCCCTCAGCAAAAAATACCCAATCTTCCTTCTTGGGCTTTGTTTGGGATTGTTTATCAATAATATCCCCAAATAAGAAATCCGGTTTCTTATACTCAGTGTCGTCTATGTACGTCAAGGGTTCCCCACTGATCATACTCAGCAACATTCTTTCTCCTTGGGCCGAGATCAGAGTTCCTTTTCTTGAGGATACTCGTTTCTAGAGATGGGGAAAGTCACATGGGACAAGTCCTCCAAGTAGTTGGAATTCAGCATTCCAGCAGCAGAGCCCATCACTTTAGCCAAAGGGGGGATCAGTAGGTCCATTACAAAAAGCAAGAGAATAAGTCAGTTTTCACGCTAGAATTTACTTTCAGCGCGTAAAACGTAAGGTGCTACACTCTTGCAGTATACGCCAAAACCTAACAGTCTGAGTTTTTCCAGTGCATAAAAATGCAAGGTTTGTAGTATACGCCAAAATTTGACAGTCTGAGTTTTTACGCCAGACTGCAAAAATATAGAGTTTTACGCTAACACATTAAGAATATGGGTTTATTTGCGCATACACGTACAATGTGTGCGGAGGGTTTTTATTTCTCTCGAAGTTTTACCTGTGATGCCCGGTGCACAGCTAGACGGTGGAGCACTTCGTTCAGAACGAGGCTCGCTTGGCCTAGTAGGAGTCGCTCGTGCTTGAGCAGAGGAGTGAGATGACGAAGCGGCCTTCTTTCCCTTAACAGCGGAGGTCTGTTTTGGTGCTATGGCGAATATGAGATTTTTTCAGAAAGAGACGAAGAGTTCTCAAAAAGAGATGAGGGGTTTTTCAGAAAGAGGCGAGGGTTGTTTCTCTCTCATGACCTAGGTCTATTTATAGAGTTCAAATGACTCTCCGAATCCTTAACCAAATCCGATTTTATTATAATCGGTTAGGATTCAGGACCACGTCAGACGATCATTTGAAAAGGAAGACAAATAGTTATACTGCGTAACGGACCCCTGATTTTACGCTCAGATTCTTTTACGCGCACAGATCTACGATTTTATGCTCAGAAGCTACAAATCTACGATTTTACGCTCAGAAGCTACAGATCTACGATTTTATGCTCAAAAACTACAGATCTACGATTTTACGCTCAGAAGCTACAGATCTACGATTTTACGCTCAGAAGCTGCGGATCTATGATTACGCGGGACAGATCAGTCAGCAGAATACGCATATATATTGATAATCTGGGTTTTACGCTTGAAGAAGCTAGTTACAAGAGTCAAACTTGACCATTTCATGCTTCATTCAAAGTATTTTAAATTACGAGAAATTTGAAAACTTTGAAGGGGGTCTTGTAGAAGCATGAAATATGCTGGGGAATCGTACGCGTATTATACAGTCAAAACCCCCAACATACATGAAGTCTGCGTAAAGCAGAGCTTCAAGGCTGTATGGCATAAAATATAGCTTCAGAGCTATACGCATAAAACAGAGATACAGAGCTGTTTGGCGTAAAGTAGAGCTTCAGAGCTGCCCGCGTAAAGCAGCGCTTCAAGACTATTCTGCATAAAAGGTTGCTTTACCCTCCTACGTAAAGTCTAAAATATGTTTATTTTTAATGTAGCGTAAAGTTGTACGAGGAAATCTTCATATTTCTCAGATGAATTTGTCAGACAATTCAGTGAACCTGACATCTGACAAAAGTATCGCACAATGATCGAGAGGACGACTGTGATGATGATTTTGCACAGAGACCCAGGTTGTCGTTTAGTGACACAAGTTATATTTTACGCTCAAGACTGGAGTCTTCTGAATACGCTGCCTATTCTACATTCACATAAATGAGTTTTTACGCTCAATACTGGAGACTTCTATATACGCTGCCGCCACGTCAAAAGCTGTTTCCTGCACAGAGCTCGAGGTATATCTCTGTATTTAATGCACGAGATGGAGGCATACCTCTGCATTTAATGCACAAGATTTGGTTCTATTCTTTAGATTTTGTCATGACTGGAAAATCTAAAACTGTGACTAATACGCTCACATCACCATCCTTGCATTTTACGCCAACCAGGCTATTTTCAACTATAGGAGTACGCCGTATGCTATCTCCTCGAAATACGCCAACTCAGGCTATATTTGCAAAGGTACGTGATAAGGCTATTTAGCCCAGAATACGCTCAAGACCTCAGTCGTGATGGATGATTGACTGGGAAAGCTAAAACTGTGACTAATATGCTCAAATCACCATCCTCGTATTTTACACAACCAGGCTATTTTAGACTATAGGAGTACGCCGTATGCTATCTCCTCAAAATATGCCAGCTAAGGCTATATTTGTAAAGGTATGTGATAAGGCTATTTAGCCCAGAATACGTTCAAGACCTCAGTCATGATAGATAATTGGCTATTTTACGCTGGTTATCTACTATTCATGCATCATCGAGTTTTACGCAGAGTTTGGCTTTTACGCCAACAAGACAATTATTTGGCTTTTACGCCAACCATCTTTACGCAGGGGTAGTTACCTACGTGGCTTGCAGGCTATGATCTTTGAGAAGCAGTTATACGCGTTACCTTATAATGGGACACGTGTCATATGCAGATTCAGAAGGTTATTTGAACATGGGGTAGCAGTTATCATAACCGCAGCGTAAAAGAAGTCTTCTTCTTCACAGTTTGGCTTTTACGCCAATAATACAGCTATTTAGCTTTTACGCCAACAAGACAGCTATTTGGCTTTTATGCCAACAAGACAGTTATTTGGCTTTTACGCCAACCATCTTTACGCAAGGTGTAGTTATCTACATGGCTCGCATGCCATGATCTTCGAGAAGCAGTTATACGCATTACCTTATAATGGGACACGTGTCATACGCAGATTCAGAAGGTTATTTGAACGTGGATAGCAGTTATTATAACCGCCGCGTAAAAGATGCAACTTTCTTCACAGTTTGGTTTCTACGCCAACTGGATAGTTATTTGACTGCTCTCTATAAATAGAGATCCCTGGTCACAGGGGATAGGGGAGAGATTGGGGAATCAGGGACAGAAGCATAGGGGGAGATCAGAGAGAGAGCACAGACAGAGAGTGTTGGTTGACAACTTTGGAAACCAGAATTCAATCCCCCTTGCAACCTTTGAAGCTTCTTCTTCTTCTACAGCACTTCTTCATCATCGTGTGGTCCAAGGGACAAAGTGATCGACCGCAGATCAGACTCCTATAGCAATACTTCCCCAGAATCATTTTTTGTACTTAACATCCTCGTATAGGATTAATTGTAGCATTTTTCTTGTTTGTAAACAAAAAGAAAGGTTTCGTATAAACCCTCTTCTTCCTCATTTTGTTTATCATCAAACAACGGTAATTTTCAAGTTCCAGTCCAAGTGTTCAAGCCATTATGTGTGTTCTATATTATTAGACATGAAGGAGTAAAGGAGAAGGGACAGAGCCCATTCACCAAGTCTGATTTTGTTAAGCACCCTGCCTTGCCGATACGGCCGATCCCTTGAACTTGTGGTCCGATGCAAAGCACGATCTACTTAATTAGTTTGACCGTGCGAGCAGGCCGTGCTCTCCAAATCATCCGACCGATCGGACTAAGGAAGATGGCATTATCGCTCTAATCCAGCTATCCCAGTACTACTCTGAACGAACACCTGATTCCATCGAACTCCGCTTGTGGTCTGCACATGAAACCAACTCAAATCAATACTTGCCCCCAATCCAATAAATCAAAAAAGTAACCAGTTATTGCCTTATTCAATCTGACTCAGCATAATGTACTGTGTGGTTGTGGGACATTACATAATATACCACTTTAAATTAGGTTCATCCTCGAACCAAACCAATATACATTCCTCACTCGTATGCCGCTTGCCCAAATATTAACTCTGCTCCATGTAAATCACATTCTCCTGATCCAGACTCAGCATCTCGCTCACGGTGAATGCTTTCACAAATTCCATATTCCCACATTCCCCTTGTAGCTCAATACGAATTCCTCATATCGCTTAGTTTGGATCATATACATATTTAAGGCATCCCTGAAATACATATAATTCAGCCGAGTTTAGCGATAGCAAATTTGGACAAGTTACAAGGGTATCTTTATGTCCGAGGCATTCATTCGCTTTACTCCCAATTGAACCAATCCTGACATTTATTCCATAACTCGTCACACAAGTGCTATTCTCAAATACGATGATCTTCCACTAACGATCTTTCCACTGACTCAATTCAGTTCATGTTCCAACCCAATCCATCTGACTATTCCGAATCCACACTAGCACCATCCAAACTCAACCAACCAAACTCTAGTATGACTCCAATCATACAAGGTTCTGCAAGCACCGTCTCCAAATATTATCTCATGCTCTGAACGATCATCACAATTGATACTACCCCAGCTAGGCTACTTACCCAAATATCAAACTATGCTATTAGATCAGCTCAGCCAAATACCTCTTTCTCAATCTCAATACCTCACTGGGTGAACATCTATATTGAGGTTCATGTGATCCATGAAGATTTCATCGTCATGCCATAGGGATAGTGTTACCACGATCTCAACGAGGACACACTCGCCACAATTCCTAGGTTGCGTATAGAATATTTCTTCACGCTGCTTCCACTACATCGAAGCACATGATAACACCTTTGCCTTCTGAATATGCACGCATCCCAGACTAAGTTTCGATGCATCTTTTAGATCTGAGGCACATCTGTCCCTTCCAGTATTTCAAGGATTTGATCTGAATGAGCCGCTGCTTTAACTTCACAAGCTAGTTTCATAGTCGTCAATTCATATGAATGATATTCCCTTTCGAGGCACGATGAGTCAGAGGTGATGCCATCTTCAAAAATCTGTGACTCCGAATCTCATCAGTTGACTTAGGCTATTTTTACTATCGCTTCGATCTTCTTGCTGTATCTTCAGCTGAAGGCTATTCCAAGAATCTCTCAAATCCAATACTCAGTCACTAAGGGCAATCTCTAATACACAATACTTACATCCACCCTCGACGCATTCTCAAATACGTCACCGCAAGGGTCATTCTATGGGTCTATAATATTAATTCCTGATCTGGCGGTCAAGTCGCTAGGGTCAGTTGTCCTGAAGCTACGCTCGATAATTGTAAGTCATCACAATGGACAGTTACTACAAACCATGCTATATCTCCTCTGTAATCTGAGCCATAATCCAACCATTCCATCCGAACAAACTTCTGAATCTGAGCACATCATGTACTACCTCTGACTAATCTTTCAACTAAAAGCTGCTTAACCACCTAGAGTCTCACTATCTATCCAAGCCACAAATCGAGAACTACACATGCGGAAACTGTCTTCCATCAATCTGTCGTTTTGTCCTGAATCCATCAAAAATTCTAAACTATCATATTCAACTTCTCGCACTACCACTTGTAATGATTCCCAAAACCATAGACTTGGTCCAACTTCTTATCCGTATGCCATGCTTCATAATGCACATCCAACTTGCTTAGCAGCACAGTGATTTGCTTTAATGTTGCTCTCTCGTTTAGCTATCTTCAAAAGTACATCCACCATAATTCTTGCTCTCGTTCTATTCCTTAGCCCGTCTTGATTTCTCTATGTTCCGATTTGTCTACATACTCTTAATGACGTTGTACAAGTTCTAACACAAATCTTAAATCATATTGCCTTTACTTGTTGCCTCAATCCGTCTCAGTACTGCAAGTGTTAACTTCCAATCTGACTTAACATCAACTAGACTTGTCTCATGCCCGTTTATGTCTTTCGAAGAATCCGTCTACCATCGTTGTACCATTACGCTAAATTTTACTTTCGCTAAACCTTGAGTCCAACTTTTTGAGTGTCAATATCCAAAATTCTTCAAGTCCGTACAATATCCAAAATTCTTCAAGTCCGTACGAATCCATCGTACAACCCCTCCAAACTAGATCGTGTTTCATTACTCAACCAACAGCTCCAATGTGTTACCAAAATTCGTAGTCTGTGCTCGCTATCCTTCGATTCACCCATCGCTCACTCAAGCGTATCCCAACTGTTTGTTCCTCATGCTCAACTCTCTTTGCATCCATGAATGCTCCACCGAACTTCCAAATCGTGCAAGCGAACTCTGATATTCAGTTTTCCATCTGATCGATCTCCATTTGTTCCCAATACTTAGTCTGCATTAATCCTTCAAATTTTAAATACTCTTTCCATTACTTGTTCCGTTCTCATCTATCACTTAAGTCCAACGATACTTCCATTGCACAAGTTCGTTCTTGATTTCTCAAGTCTAATTATCAAAGAATACTTGAGTCAATTTCTATTGCACCATATACCACTTGGAAATAGAGTCGCCCTCGCGCTTACTCTGTGTCGACGAACGTCTATTCCAAACCAACTATTTTGGGGTGATCTTGTCGATCGCAACTCAATATTCGCTTGCTCCATGTTTTATTTCCTAACTCAGCCGATGTGCACCAACCAACTTACATTCCTGTTACCCGTATCTATTGAGGCAATTCCCTTAAGGTCTATCCAAAATATTCTAATGCCATACTCACTATGTAGTATACCATATATGTCACGACCCGTACCCGGATATTCGGGAATGAGTACGTGGTTATGCCCAGCCTACGCCGCAACATCGACGGTAGAACGTTGTCGGGGTCATTTCTAACTATCTAACATCTCAACAATATAATATGGTATATGTCAATCATCTCAACTCCAAACGGAGGAATAATATGGTATCTCACAAATAGAACTAAACTCAATCACAAAACAAACTAAGAAAGATAACGAATGAATAGAATAGCGAAGGAAAGAAATCAAGATACAATCCACAATCTGAAATAATGTACAAGCTATGAATCTCCATAAATATAGTCTAATACAAGCCAACATAAATAAACTAGACCTCCTCGGGCTCAGCAACTATGTTCTCTTGGTCTATAGGAGTATCCTCTATAGGTACACTGTCCTGTGGCCCATAGAATGTAGGACATTGCTCTATAAGCCAATATCTAGAAAAATATATCCAGTCAGGATTGGAACAAAGTATATACCTCTGAAAGCAGTTTTAATAACATAATCGAGCATATAAAACAGATAATAGAAATGAAATACAAGATCACCAAACATATGAATGAATGAACAATAGGTATACAGGTAATATACGAGAATATAGAACAACAATATGAATATCTGCAATATGATAAAATAACTACAATCTAACTAATGTGCCTCAGAATACAAGTTTATTATGTGATCGGTTTGGGTGAACATGATCAATAAGGTAAGACGATTATAAATATGGTATGTAATCAGAATGTACACAATGAACAATGGGGCTTTGATCACATAATCAACTCCTACTCTCCCATCCCCAACTAATAACAATGGATCCAATCACGATACGCTATAAACATGAATATGACCACTAAACACGAGCAGTGGGTGTACACAAATATAATTACACTGAACACGAGCAGTGTATGTACACGAATAAGCACACTAAACACGAGCAGTGTGTGAACATAAAATATAAATCAATACCCAATGTACACGATGAAATACATATATAAGAGTACCCGCTGAACGAGGTAGGGAATAACATCTCCTGATGGGATCCATGTAGTACAAGTCCATAAAATTACTGTATCAGAATCAAGTATACAATTCTAGAACATGCATATATACACTATTATGAATTAAAACTATCAGAGAAATGTACTCGCCTGAAGTCCTGTGCAAGATGTGTCTCTCGATGCCCAAGCTGGTGCTGAGCAAACTGCTACGGCAGCGGTGGTAAAGGTCCTCTCAGCTGTCCCGCTGGTGGTCTAGCGGGTGCTCTTTGTGCCTGACCTTCGCCCTGAACTGGACGAGTTGGGACTTTAGGACAAGCCCTCGACTGATGGTCTCCCGATCCGCAGAATAAGCACTGGCCTAGTCTCATCCTGCATGCATCCCATCTGTATCCTTGCTTCTTACAGAAAGTGCAAGGAACAACTGCCCTCTGGATCTGGTGCATCTGTTATGCCGGCACTCTAGCTGGTACGTGATACTGCTGCCTCGGATGCTGTTAGTGCCTCTGGTGCTGCTGTTGGAAATAAGGCTTCTTCGCTGGACCCGTGTTGGTACTGGATTCTCATGTGTCCCTCGGCCTCTTAGAACCAAGCTCTAAGTCATCCTCTGTCTGCTGCACCTATCTAAGAATATCCTTGAAGGTGGTGGTAGGATCTCTGTTCGTGTGGGATTTGACCTTCCGGTTCAGGCCCTTCCTGAACTTCCTGGCTCTCCCCCTAGGGTTTTGTCCCTCCACGAAGTGACCTAGTCGGCAATACACTACCGCATACTCGTCCACTGACATACCTCCCTAGACGAGGTACTGGAACTGGCTCTCTAAATATGTCAGAGCCACGTATGGGAAGAACTTCTCCTTGAAAAGCTCTTTGAAAGCTTCCTAAGTGAGCCCTGGTACTGCGATCCTGGGGTCTTTCCTGAACCATGTCAAAGCAATATCGAACATCATGCACCCCGCTGCCTCTATCTGTAACATCTCTGGAATCTGCGCCAGCCGTAGGTTTCGCTCGATGTCCTCGATCCAATCATCCGCATAAAGGATCCCCTTTGTGCCTCTAAATTCCTTCGGGACCATCCTCTTAAAGTCTATGATGGTCCCTGGCCTCGACTGCTGAGGAATAAACTGAGGTTGTGCCATCTGTGGCTGGACTGTGGAAGCCCTCTCAACTGCTGCGAGGGCAATCTGGTAAGCATTCTCCACGCTCTGTCGCAGGACCTCTGACTGACGATGTTGTGCCTCCATCATCTGCCAGAAGAGCGCAAATATCTGCGTCTGATCAACTACAAGTGGTGGGGGTGGAAGATCCCTGAAAAATGCATGTGCTATCCTCGGTACTGGAGGTTTAGCACCTCTGAATGCTGCTGCAGATACGCCCACCTGGACCGATAAAGCTGACCTCCTGAATGTAGGTGTTAGACCATCATCTGAGGGTGTTGTCCTCATGGGTGATGAAGTGACTGATCGTGCTGTCGCAGCACCTGAGCGCTAGGAAAATGCGTCTTCTGCGACATCCTGAAGATAGATTGAAATAAGGAATCAATATCGAATATGATACGATATCATCAAAGAAGGACATAATTTTATTCAAAGTAAAGCAAATATTCAATAGATAAGGATTGCAAAATAGATATTGGGATTATTTTCTAGTTGTGATTGAGTAAACTCTCAGCCTAAATCCTATTTCCTAAAGCAGGCTCGTGGCAGTACTCTAGACGAGCACCACTACGATATCGCACTACTTGCGAATCTAGACCTGCATGGGCCACCACTAAAAATGTGTCACGACCCGCACCTGGATATTCGGACACGAGTACGTGGTTACGCCCAGCCTACGCTGCAGCATCGGCGGTAAAATGATGTCTGGGTCATTTCTAACTATCTAATATCTCAACAATATAAAATGGTACCTATCAATCATCTCAACTCCAAACGGAGGAACAATATGGTATCTCACAAATAGAACTAAACTCAATCACAAAATAAACTAAGAAAGATAAAGCACAAATGGAATAGCGAAGGAAAGAAATCAAGATACAATCCACAATCTGAAATAAAGTACAAACTATGAATCTTCATAAATATAGTCTAATACAAGCCAACATAAATAAACTAGACCTCCTCGGGCTCTGTAACTATGTTCTCCTGGTCTATCGGAGTATCCTCTATAAGTACACCGTCCTGCGGCCCATAGAATGTAGGACACTACTCTATAAGCCAATATCTGGAAAAAAAATATCTAGTCAGGATTGGAGCGAAGTACATACCTCTGAAAGCAGTTTTAATAACATAATCGAGCATATAAAATAGATAATAAAAATAAAATACAAGATCACTAAACATATGAATGAATGAACAATAGGTATACAGGTAATGTACGAGAATATAGAACAACAATATGAATATCTGCAATATGATGAAATAACTGCAATCTAACTAATGTGCCTCAGAATACAAGTTTATTATGTGATCGGTTTGAGTCAACATGATCAATAAGGTAAGACGAATACAATTGTGGTATATAATCAGAATGTACACGATGAACAATGGGGCTTTGATCACATAATTAACTCCTACTCTCACATCCCCAACTAATACCAATGAATCCAATCACGACACGCTACGAACACGAATATGACCACTGAACACGATCATTGGGTGTACACGAATATAATCACACTGAATACGAGCAGTGTGTGTACACGAATAAGCACACTGAACACGAGTAGTGTGTGAACATGAAATATAAATCAATATCCAATGTACACGATAAAATACATGTACAGGAGTACCCGCTGAATACGGTAGGGGATAACATCTCCTGACAGGATCCATATAGTACAAGTTCGTGAAATCACTATGTCGGAATCAAGTATACAATTCTAGAACATGCATATATACACTATTATGAATTAAAAACTATCAGAGAAATGTACTCGCCTGAAGTCCTGAGCAAGGTGCGTCTCTCAATGCCCAAGCTAGTGTCACACAGACCTATATATGGTATGTTGCATCAATACAAGGTTCGAAAATGAAAATAAGTTAAACTGATGCAATTCTAGGTCATAAAGCCATTTCTAAGTCAAACCGACTAATTCTAGGTTGTAAGAGTCTAATACTAGGTTACTAGGTCGATACACTATGAAACTAAGCTATACTAGCTAATCTACGATACTATGAAACACACAAAATACCGTATCTCAAGATACGCAAGTTTAATATATAAAAATAGTATATATATATATATATATATATACAAGTCAATATATAGTATCTTAACTAATTACTGAAATTAGGATACCTTGGCCTTGCACCAATGTGTATTACACTACCTATCTCGATACTCAAACCCAATACCTTGGTATCGATCAATTACCTTGACATTACCTTGGTATCCCAAGGTAATTCAAAACCTAGTGAGTATAGGTAATATATAGTTAATACCTCATGTACTAACTATATTAATATATAACTACTAACATATACACCTATGCTAATATACATAGATACTAACTACTAACTATTCATATACTAACTACTAACATATATACTTATACTAATATACACTAACTACTAACTATTCATATACTAACTACTAACATATATACTTACACTAATATACATATATACTAACTACTAACTATTCATATACTAACTACTAACAATACAATACCACATCTACATATATGCATATAGCTATACTAATAAAGTATATCACTAAACATATCAATCTATATATGTACATATATAAATCTCTACTCATCTATGCATATGTATATAAACACATATATATAACATACATACACACACTTATAAACATATTACTCATACAAATATATATATATATATATATATATATATATATATATATATATATATATATATATATATATATATATATATATAGACATATCAACATACTTATATATATACATATATAAACACTCATACATATATACATACACACATATGCACATATAGATATATTAATATAGATATCACATATATACATAGATAGATATAAACATACACCTAGATACATGTATACACTTATAGATATGTTGCTATATACACTTATGTATACTATACACTATAGGTACATACTCATATATATATATATATATATATATATATATATATATATATATATATATATATATATATATATATATATATATATATATATATATATATATATATATATATATAATCTAACATACATGTATATATACACAAGTACATATAGAAATAAAGGCAATAAAGCAAACACGTGGAGTGCACGGCACCCGTATCACACTCATTCTATGAAACGCTTGCGATATGGCTCCACCCCACAACCAAACACATCCCGAAGGACACGAGCAAGTCTAGAATACTAATTATGCACTATACGAACAATAATATAATCAACTACGTGTCCGTGTCAAGAAATGATATGCACAAATCTCCGTGTCAGAAAAAAACTCCCAAAAATAACCCGTATCGTTAAATTGACGAGATACGGCCTACATGTACCCAATTGTGGACACGACACTAGTCACAAACAATCATTCACATGTCATATTGATCTATTTGACCAATTGACAAACACCACATGTGCCAATCTCGGAATTCCTCCAAAATTGACACAAAAACACACATAACTTCCACCATAGATCTCCTACGAACCTAAAACAAATTCCTATGGGTAGCCTATGCATGTGGGGTAATTTCTCATGGTTAAATATCATATTTAGAGCCTACTAAAAGAAGAAAAACTAAAATGTACCTATTGGGAGATGGATTTTCAATAAAAATTCTCAAGTGTAGAAATGTAGCTCCTCCTTATCGATCTTGGTCTCCTCCTTGTAGATCCTTACTTTCTTCTTGTAGATTCTTATTGTAGTAGCCTTAATTGAAGAATAGGAAAGAATTTTGGGCAGAAATTTGTGAAGGAATGGTGAAGGAATGAAGGAAAGGGGGAAAATCTAAATCTAATTGGAATAAAAAATAAAATGAGAGACACTCTCTCTCCTCCTTGATGTGGCAGGCCATATACCCCTCTCCCAAGTTATTGTGAAATGTCCAAAACACCCTTGGGGCCTCTCACAAAAAAAATTAATTAAGGGGAAGGTCCTAGTCTAATGGTTTCACTAATTAATCCATCCTCCTAATCCATGGGCCTAATTCTTGGGCTCAATCTAGACTAAAATAAAATATTGGGTTCATGCATATAATTTAATTGGTTAGGTCCACTACACAAGTCCAAACCAATCTAGCATCTAACAATAAATAAATAATATAATAAATAAATATATGCATGCACAATATTTAAATATAATAAATCCTAAAATTAAAAATACCCGTGTCAATTATCAAACTACCCTTGATTGAAAATATGAGGGTGACAATATACCACTCCGAATCAAGTTACTACTTGCATCAAAATTCTTTGCACTAACCCAAGATCTGTTTGAACCGTCTCTTATGCATGATCCTGCCATCCCCAACTCAAGTTTGACACGAAACTTAGCCAATGCATGAACCATCTAACTCTTCTGTCAATCTCGCTATGCAACTTGTGCCATGTCCCATTCTCAATACTTTCAACTATTTCTCAAATCCTCCGATACTTTCGCTACACGAGCAACCTGTGCAACGATCTCTTCCAAGTAATCCAGCCCAATACCCAATTATTTCTCATATTTGTTACGAGCGACGCGTGCAACGCTATTCTGATATCACCAAGCTAACTCAAACCTGCTCAGCCAATGCTCTCTGTGATATACCCAGCCAAAAATCAAACTCCATCCAACACATTCGCTACACGAGCAACTCGTACAACGATCCATTCTCATCCGATGCTTCTACTCACAACATGCCACATAACCAATCTTATCTACCAACCAACTGATCCACTGATGCAACCAAAATATCTTCGAACGATAAGCCAAACCAACGCAATGACACCTCTCAACTTGCTGCACAAATACAAAAATGCCACACAACTTATTGTACGAATGCAACAACACCCAAAGATGCTACACAATCTACCAAAAACCAATGAAAGCAATACAACAAAGAACAATATGCACCCATAACTAACAAATATGTAGACTTATTATATGAAATATCCAATGCGACACAGAGTATAGCCAAGAGCCAAACGACACGTGAAAGCTATTTAGAGTTTATGATAAAGCAAAGGACAAAATCTGAGGAAATGAACCGGGCGCTCTGATACCAATATGTCATGCCCCAATCTCCTGGAAGCTCAATCGTCCCTGCTGAACGTGAATCACCATGTTGTAGTGCTCCCGCAGGACAATCGTTCTCATCGGAACGTGATGCCGTACGAGCCTGGAGTCGCACTCGCACATGACGATATTGTTCGACATCAAAGTTATCATCGAAATGACCAAGTTGCAGCGAAAGTCAAGTATTGTGTACCAAGCACACATCAGAGTATATGCAGCGAAGCTCTCGATAGGGTCCAATAAAAATGCTATAAAGGATAATGCCACAAAGGCGATACAATACTCTTGCTCTTTCTCTTACCCACAAAGGTACTTATCGTTCCATACATTATGTCCCGTATATCCAAGCAGTGCCACTACACCTGCGTACCTGAAATAATGCCCATAAACGTGGGTCAGTACACAGCTATACTGGTGAGCGGGGTAACCCACTCGTCTAAACCGACACTAAGTAAAATAGTGAATGCAAACAGTTATATGGTGATCTTTCTACTTGAATCCTAGATTCATTTTATGGCAAAGGTATGACATGTTAAGGAAAACTGTAAAGTAGGTTAAATATGCAAGCATTCAACTCAAGCAAATATACAAGCAGATATAGCCAACTCGAAGGAAACTAGCATACAAACCGTCCTACTCAAACCCAAGCAACGCGTGAACCTATCGAATCATCATCCAAGCCTCAATATCCATCCTCAATCCATATCACAATCCAAGCCTTATTAATCCAATCATCGATATGCACACTCTTGCCTGAGGCAAGGTGGCCACCGTCTACACGAAAAGCACAAACCAAAATTAAAGCAAAACAAACCAACTATTATCTATATAAATTCACTGGCCAAGCTATAAAGGACTAATAAACTATAGTTCTATCCGATCCAGTGCTGAGTATCTAGCCCGTCTGGCCGTATCGAACTGTCGGCACCGCGCCCAAGGTACGTTACTATTTGTCTCCTCCATGGCCGAACGGTCCCGGTGCCCTGGAGCCTATCCCTTTCAAGGAAACCAAACCTTGTACGCAACAGGTTATCGGTGGTAATGTAAACACCAAGTAGGTATGACGAGTGAATCGAGCATTCTTGCCCCACCAAACGATACTTGCCTCAATCCAACCAACTATCCATAGCCATTCTCCAACTTATATCCCAAGGCAACATCTCAAGTTATCCTCATAGGCACTATTCCGCTTTGACACAATGCTCCAAGTGGTGCAACACCCCTCGCTACGAAAATACCATGGCACAATGCCCTCACCGATGTAGTTCTCCGGTTTTGAACCACAACTGCACGCTTTGCATGACAAAGCGCCCAACTTGATACTCGTGCACGGATGCACGCTCACTCGCCCACCCGAAGTGCCTCGATGTTCCAACCAAGATGATCCACTCAAGCTCCAACTGCCTACTCAAGCTCCAACTGCCCAACGCAAAACCAACTCAAGCCACAAATCATATCCAACCAAATGACGCACACTCTATACACGCCATCGTGTGGTAATTTTCAAATTCCAGTCCAATTATTTAAGCCATTACGTGTATTCCATATTATTAGGCATGAAGGAGTAGAGAAAAAGGGACAGAGCCCACTCACTAAGTCTGATTCAATTAAGCACCCTGCCTTGCCGATACGGCCGATCCCTTGAACCCGTGGTCCGATATAAAGCAAATATACTCAATTGGTATGACCGTGCGAGAAGGTCATGCTCTCCAAATTATTCGACCGATCGGACTAAGAAAGACGACATTATCGCTCCAGTCCAGCTATCCCAGTACTGCTCTGAATGAACACTTGATTCCATCGAACTTCGCTTGCGATCTGTACATGAAACTAACTCAAATTAATACTTGCTCCCAATCCAATAAATCAAAAAAGTTACCAGCTATTGCCTCATTCAATCCGACTCAGCATAATATATCGTACGATTGTAGGGCATTACAGTTGGTACACAGACTAGTACACATATTGAATTTTCAGTCGTGAGATGTATTTTCTGTTCCTCTATCCCCTATTGATATTAGTCAAATATTTATACAGTTTCTCATATTTTTGCATGGATAGTAGACAATGTTATCCTGCTAAAATAGCCAATGTTTAGCCAATGTTATCTTGTTAAAGTAGCAAATGTTTAGCCAATGTTATCTTGTTAAAGTAACCAATATTTAGGCAATATTTTCTTGTTAAAGTCACCAATGTTTAGCAATGTTCATCCCGTTAAGGTAGACAATATTTAATCCAAACTAATCACAAATCTAACTAGTATTTTCAAATATTTAGTATAGTTACAGATCTTCTCTATATTTTATTTCGTTGTGTATTATTTCTCTAGATTATCTGTCTCTCTTTCTACCATACTATGATATATGTTCATTTCTTTCTCGTCTTGTATTACATTCTCTGTTACTGTTTATAGATATTATCAATTAATTTGGAACTGCTATTGGGTTGTACTCGCTTTATCCTGATTGGATATATTTTTAGAGGATTTGGAGGATTGGTGTCCAACTCTTTACGGACTACAAGGGGAGTAGCAGCTAGGAACACTATAGTTCATGAGTGATGTAAACCCCCTGATTTTTCAAAAAATTTAAAACTGGATTTTTCATAATTTTTTAGAATTTTCTGGGAATTTTTTTGTAATTTAAAAACAGGGTTTTAAATATTAAATGATTTTTAATTGATAATAAACAATGTTTAAATATTATGAATATAATATTTTTGGGTGTAAAATAAAAAACTGGACTTAGGGCAATTTTTCTAGAATTTATCGGGCCCCGGACCTATTTTTTAAACACCTAAATCTATTTATTTAATTATCTATTTATTTTTACTGATTATTATTATTATTATTATTATTATTATTATTATTATTATTATTATTATTATTATTCGGCCCATTTCCCTGAGCCCGGCCCGGCCCATTGGGCCCGAGCCCGGCCCAGCCCCTAGCGGGTCGGGTCGGATCCGCCAGACCCGACCCGAGACCCGCTAGCCCGCACCCCTCGACCCGGTCCCCTTCTCCCCTCGGCCCGCGTCGTCCGGCGCTCCGCCCGCCTCGCGCCGCCACGTCCTCTCCTCCCTCCGCCAGACCCGGCCACCCCCTTGGCCACGACCCCCTCCCAGCCCCTTTAAATCCCTCTCCTCCTCCGCCACCTCCTCGCTCCACCACGCCGTCAATCGCCTCCGCCCGGACCCGCAGCACCCCAGCATCGCCGTCGACGCCGCGGCCAGCCCCTTCCCTCTTCTCCTCCTCCTCCCCACTCGTCGACAGCAGCAGCGGCCGCAGCTGCGCCCCAGCCGCCTGCCGCACGCCGCCGCCTCCTCGCCACGGCACGCCGCCCTCCGACGACAGCAGCGCCGGTCCCCTCTGCCTCCGCCTGGCCGCAGAGCCACCGTCCCCGCCGTCGGCTGAATCCCTAAACCTAACCCTAATTTTATTTCCTGTATCTGACACGTGTCGGACACGTGTCGGACACGATTCAGACCCCGGGTTTTTCAGCCCAGTTAAGGTGCGTGTATTTTCTTGCTCGTAGCTCGGATTTCGATTCCGTAAATTGCGTTGCGAAGCCTGTATGACCCTCTCGGTGCCCGGATAAACCGTTCGGGGTATCGCGTCCTTTGGTGATCGCACACCGCGATCCAAAAACAGGAAAAACCAGACCCTGTTTCACCCCGGAACTGAGTACGCCCCGCCAAACGGGACCACTTGGTCGCATGCGGTCTTCACAGATTCGTGTGCGTCGTCGATACGGATGTGTGGGATTTCGCAAAAGCTGATTCGGGTGTGCGTGCACACCGGAATCAACGCGTATCCGCGGACATCGCCCCGTATCGGACTTTTCTGCAATTCACCCTAATTTTGTGTACACACGTCGGATCGAGACGAAACTTGCGCCATCGGACTCGTAGCAATACACTGGTCCTGTGGGTCAAGTTTGGTTCGATTCTGAGAACGTTGACGAAATCGCGTGTCGTGGGCCCCACAGGCCCCGCTCGACAGGCGATTTTGTTATCGGCTCATCAGAATCCAATTCTGGAAGTTCCGTTGGGTTCGTATCATCGTTCCTGACCTGTTGACACTAAGTTTGGTGAATTTGGAGACCTTTGACCCTGACACATTTTTCGGTGCAAAGCGGGCCCACATGTGGACCCCGTTTTGACCCAAAATTGCCGTTTTTGCCCTTGTCTCCAAATTGGACTCAAGGACAGGCGTTTCTAGCTGATTGATATTTTCTGGATCTGATGGTGATGTTTGTTTCAGCAACCGGAGTACCGCCTGCAATCTCAGCTGAAGTCAGAGCCGCAATTGGAACCGGAACCGCAGGCAAGTGTACCTCGCCAAAACTTGCAGTCTTGATAAATATTCCTTGGCTTATTTATACATGAGCAGGCAAGTGTACCTTGCCAAACCTTGCAGCTTGCTACTTATTTTTCTGGACTTATTTAGCATCAGTGGGCAAGTAAAGCTTGCCAATTCTCAGTAATTCTTGACATAGTATTTTACTTGATTTCTTGTGGATTTAATGTAAACTTGTTTTAACTGCTTAACCTAGAAAATGTGTGACGTACTTAGTGTCCGATCATAGTCGGGTGCCAACCCCGTACGCGGTGTTGGGTACGTCATTAGAGATGGACATTCGATACCCTTACTCTTGGTACTTGTCCTATCAAGTACATCAGAGCCCAGGACACTTGACACTATTTATGAGACAGAATCCTCTTGAGACATTCATGGTGATTTTGTATAGGATACAGACTTTATGGCATTAACATTATGTTCCTAGATACTATATGACTTGTTGCATTAGATATGATCTTACGTGACGTGGACATGGGGCCACATGGACATGGGACGTGTGATTACATTGGGTGGGGAGAGACACACAGGCTACAGGCTGATCATATATATATATATATATATATATATATATATATATATATATATATATATACCACTATTATTGTGAGGCACAAGACTCTCGAGCAGAGCTTGGCCCTTTACGTGTTATTACTGCTACCGGCTCCCCGACACAGAGCTGGTAGTGGCTCAACCTGAGTTCTAGTGATGCTCTCAACTTGTATTTATCACTTAGCTGGTTACATAGTTTTACCCTATTGTTTCATTTATTTTCTGTACTGCATTTATTTTGGCTTGTGTTATCTGTACCTTGTTATGTCCCCTGAGGACCTGGAATGGACTATGTCTCCAGGTATAGCCGAAGAGATCCATCCAGAGATACACCGTACATGAGCACTTCCAGGAGCTGTACCAGGACCTGAGGACGAGATCACACCAGAGGACCTCCCCTGAGCATTGGCTGTATATAGTCAGTTATTTCTGTTTCTGTTTCTATTTTTAGTTCCTTTATTTCCTGTCTATTTGCTTTGATGTATCAGACTTGTTCTCGGATTGTTCATCGAGACACTTTTATTGAGATTTGATAGTTATTTCTATTTGCATTACTCTGGCATTTAATCTGTGGTTATCTGTTGTGGATGAGATTAGAATAGTCTGTGACCTGTATCATTGGTTCTATTTACTGTTAGACTACAGCTTAAGCATGCCCTGATGGATCCATTAAATTGGGTTATCCATCGGTGCGTGCTGCTGGCCATTGCCACGTGTCCAGTCCCTCGATATATTGGGACTGGGGCGTGACATAGTTTTTGTGGTGGCCAATGCAGGTCTACGACTAAATTGTTCAGTTTTAACTCAGGGACCGAACAGGCCTGCAATAAGATAGGATAAGTTTTTAGGATCTCATCCACTTGCTTGAATCATTTTTGATATCTGTATCTATTCGAATTAAATTATTGACTTGCATCCTGCCTTAATTTCTGTGCGCCTCTTATCGTTTATTTTGGATGCAGGGATATGGACCCACAAGCCAGCAACGAGGCTCATACAGAAATACCGCAAGGCGTGGTGGTTACCCACGAAGACGATGTGACACCAGTGGGTGAAGGCCAATCATCACAAGACAGTCAAGCAAGTCAGCCTGCCTCAAGAATCCACCAAGGTGACGTTCCACCCTCGACGCAGCCTACTCCACCGATGCCTTCCTTCCCACTGGAACCGCCTATGGACGAACAGTAGATGTTCCGCATATTCTACATAATGATGCAAGCCTATCAGAGGGTTCAACAAGAAGTTCAACAAAACCAATCGGAGAACTCCATCGATAGAACTAGCTCAGAGTCACGGAGGCCAAACAGTTCAAATGCAACTACCTTCGACGAGGACGTTCTTACTGCAGCAAGACCCGTGGAGTGCACCCCAAGGATCGAGTCCAGCCAGAAGCGGCCGTATGCGTCAGCACCAGGCCAAGCACAACAGGAAAGAGCTGCAAAGCGACCACAGATAAATCCACTACCAAGAACAGCATCAGGAGCCTCATTCCTTCCTACTTGTCACTACTGTGGCAAGGTAGGCCACCTCGCTAAAGAATGCCGACGCAGACTGAGACAATGTCTATCTTGTGGATCCAAGAAGCATGCGGTAAGGGATTGCCCAGAACGTCGAGAGAAACCAGTGGTGATTCGCCAACCAGCCACGTCAACACCAGCCGGAACACCACAGAAAGGAACTCCAAAGAAGTCTCAGCTGTATCAGCCACCCGAAGCATCTTCGCAAGTACTGCCTACCTGTCAACATTGTCACAAGCAAAGCCACATTGAGAGCGGGTGCAGACGTAAGATGGGATTATGCTTGATTTATGGAACCACTCAACACTTGGCCAAGGATTGTCCCCAGCATCGAGAGAAAGCATTGACGAATCTTCAACCCGCCACATCAGCACCAGCTGGAGCACCGCAGGCAGGAATCGCAAGGGAGTCTCACATACACCAGCCACCAGAAGCATCTCCACAGGCAATACCTGGCTGTCCATATTGTCACCGGCGAGGTCACATAGAGGACGAGTGTAGACGAAAGATGAGATTATGTTTAGCTTGCGGATCCAGTCAGCATTTATTAAAGGAATGTCCCGAACGTCGAGAACAAGTATTACCAACACCACGGTCAGCCTCTCCAGCATTACAAGCTTCACCAATACTGAGGCCACCCTTGGTAACCCAGGCAACACTCTTCCAGCAGGCTCAACAGCAGCAGAAGAATCAACTGCAAGGACACGGACAAGCTCTGACGATGACCGTAGAGAACGCGCAGACTTATGGAGTAGCCAATGCGCGTAAGTGATTCGTAGTATCCGTTTCTAGTCTTGTTGTAGCTCGTGTCTCTTGGTTCGCGACCTCAGCCCCAACCTAGTAAATTGCAACTTGTTAATAACAACCTAGTTTTCATAAAAGTTGTAGATCTTTTGCTTTAACTAGATTTTCTCTGGAAGTGCATAACTTTTATTTTAGGGAAACGGTATTTCCCTAAGTAACTTGTGATGTGTTTCGAACGATACTTGCAACCGTGTCATCTCTGCTGACCGGTTATTCTTTGATTGCGACGACGCAATCCTCTTAAGGGGGGTAGATTGTAAACCCCCTGATTTTTCAAAATTTTCAAAACTGAATTTTTCACAATTTTCTAGATTTTTTTGAGATTTTTTCTGTAATTTAAAAATAGGGTTTTAAATATTAAATGATTTTTAATTGATAATAAACAATGTTAAAATATTATGAATATAATATTTTTGGGTGTAAAATGAAAAACTGGACTTAGGGCAATTTTTCTGGAATTTATCGGGCCCCGGACCTATTTTTTAAACACCTAAATCTATTTATTTAATTATCTATTTATTTTTACTGATTATTATTATTATTATTATTATTATTATTCGGCCCATTTCCCTGAGCCCGGCCCGGCCTATTGGGCCCGAGCCTGGCCCAGCCCCTAGCGGGTCGGGTCGGATCCGCCAGACCCGACCCGAGACCCGCTAGCCCGCACCCCTCGACCCGGTCCCCTTCTCCCCTCGGCCCGCGTCGTCCGGCGCTCCGCCCGCCTCACGCCGCCACGTCCTCTCCTCCCTCCGCCAGACCCGGCCACCCCCTTGGCCACGACCCCCTCCCAGCCCCTTTAAATCCCTCTCCTCCTCCGCCACCTCCTCGCTCCACCACGCCGTCAGTCGCCTCCGCCCGGACCCGCAGCACCCCAGCGCCGCCGTCGACGCCGCGGCCAGCCCCCTCCCTCTTCTCCTCCTCCTCCCCGCTCGTCGACTGTAAACCCCCTGAATTTTCAAATTATTAAATCTTGGATTTTTCCCAATTTTCTGGAATTTTCTGAGAATTTTCTGTAATTAAAATCAAGGTTTTCAATTAATAAATAATTTTTAATTGGCAATAAATAATATTAAAATATCATGAAAATAATATTTTTTGGTGTAAAATGGAAAATTGGGCTTAGGGTAATTTTTCTGGATTTTTCTGGGCTCAAACCTATTTTTAAATGCCTAAAAAACAAATTTTTATTAATTATTTAAATTACTATTTTTATTATTATTATTATATTTTTTTTTCTTTCTGGGCCGGCCCGGCCCAGTGGGCCGAAGACCAGCCCAGCCTAGCCGCCCGCCTTCCTTGCGGGTCGGGCGGGTCTGTTCAGACCCGTTAGCCACCCGACCCGACCCGCACGAACTCTCCCCCAGCCACGTTGTCCGACTCCACCGTCGCCCTCCGCGCGCGGCGCCGCCCTCCGCGCGCAGCGCCGCCCACTCCGCGCCACGCCTCCCACTTCTCCGCAGAACTCGGCCCCAGCAACCGCCACCTTCCCCTATAAATTCCCTCTCCATCAGCCTCCTCCGGCAACCTCCCTCCACCCTCGCCGTCTCCCTGAACCCTTGCGCCGCCCTCCTCCAGCGCCACGACCACCGCCACCGCAGAAGCCCCTAGCCGCCACCGCGCCGGCCGTCCTCTTTCTTCACCCTCGTCTCCTCCGCCCTCCTCGACGTCCGGCCAGCAGCAGCAACAGCAGCAGTAGTCGCCCCCGCAAGCCGCGGCGCCGCCCGACCACCGTGCCACCACCGCGCCTCCGCCCCGTCCCCGGCGAGCCACCCTCAGCCTCCCAGCACGCCGCCGGCCAACGCCCCACCGTCCACGGCCAGATTCTCCTGAACCCTAATTCCTTCCCTGTGTCCGACACGAGTCGGACACGTGTCGGACACGTTTCAACCCCGGTTTTCGGGTCCCCTTCAGGTGCGTGTAACTTTCGCCTCGTAGTCCTGTTTTCGATTCCGCAAATTGCGTTGTGAAGCCTGTATGACCCTCTCGGTGTCCGGACAAACTGTTCGGGGCATCGCGTCCTGTGGTGATCGCACACCGCGATCCAAAAACAGGAAAAACCAGACCCTATTTCACCCCGGAACTGAGTATGCCCCGCCAAGCGGGATGACTTGGTCGCGTGCGGTCTTCACAGATACGTGCGCATCGTCGATACGGACGTGTGAGTTTTCGTGGAAGCTGATTCGGGTGTGCGTGCACACCGGAATCAACGTGTATCCGCGGACATCGCCCCGTATCTGCCTTTTCTGTAATTCACCCTAACTTCGTGCACACACGTCAGATCGAGACGAAACTTGCGCCATCGGACTCGTAGTGATACGTTGGTCCTGTGGGTCAAGTTTGGTTCGATTCTGAGAACGTTGACGAAATCGCGTGTCGTGGGCCCCACAGGCCCCGCTCGACGGGCGATTTTGTGTTCGGCTCATCGGAATCCAAATATGGAAGTTCCGTTGGGTTCGTATCAGCGTTCCTGACCTATTGACACTAAGTTTGGTGAATTTGGAGACCTTTGACCCGGACACGTTTTTCGGTGCATAGCGGGCCCACCAGCGGACCCCGTTTTGACCCGAAACTGCCGTTTTTGTCCTTGTCTCCAAATTGGACCCAAGGACAGGCGTTTCTAGCTAATTGACATCTTCTGAGCGTGATGGTAATGTCTATTTCAGCTTTTGGACTCATCTTTGGAATTTTCCCCCGAGAGCCAATATTAATCAGATCCAAACAACAGGCAAGTACCTGCACTTCAAGTTAATCTTTATATATTGTGATAATTAATTCCCTGCCTTACATGTACCCTTGATGATTACACCTAGTGTTAGAAATGCTGGATTTCATGTCTTGAATATTGGAGTTCCTGTCTTGTTTTCATGTCGGGTGGGAGAATACCTAGAAGGCATGTAGTTTACCCTTTCCCTTGTCATGTTTAATAGCTGTTGGTACACGACTGTACCTCAGCCGGATCTTGATTTCCCCTGTTTAATAGCCGTTTATGACGGCCGGATTAGCCTTATAAACCCCTACATGCCAACTATGTATTCTAAAAACAAACACAAGTTCACACAGATAGTTTCTGGTCTTGTTATATATCTTGCTGACTGTTGTAGTTTCAATTCCTGTTTCATTTATTTCTGCATTTCTCATATTCCTGCTTACAGCTTTAACTCTGAGATAATGATGTTCTGTTATGCAGTTTCTTAACTTGAAATTTAATATTTAATTGTCATAAATATTTAGTTTAACATTATTGTGCACTGTGTACTTTGCTCCTTTTCTGACTGGATCTGTTGATTTAGGCGATGATGAGGATCTTGCCCCTACTTATTATGGTCCCTATGAGGGGACTGATGATACCTATGAGGAGCCAGAACCCACCCAGGAGACCCCTGCTGCAGAGTAGCTAGTAGTAGCTATCTTTCATTTATATTCTTATCTTATTAATCGGGTTTGTCCCCGATTTCATTTTGAATTCCTGTACTAAAACATTTGAATCTGTTGTCACATTTATTTTCAGTTGCAATCTTAAGTTTCTGTTCTCAATATTATCTTGTTTATGTTATTTGTGAATGAGCTAGTTTAGTAAACCTGGAATTGACCTAGACAGCGTACTACCGCCGACTCTGTGGCGTAGGCTGGACGTACCCACGCACTCGTGCCCGAATTTCCGGGTGCGGGTCGTGACATCGACAGCAGCAGCGGCCGCAGCAGCGCCCCAGCCGCCTGCCGCACGCCGCCGCCTCCTCGCCACGCCGCACCGCCCTCCGACGACAGCAGCGCCGGTCCCCTCCGCCTCCGCCTGGCCGCAGAGCCGCCGTCCCCACCGCCGGCTGAATCCCTAAACCTAACCCTAATTTTATTTCCTGTATCTGACATGTGTCGGACACGTGTCGGACATGATTCAGACCCCGGGTTTTTCAGCCCAGTTCAGGTGCGTGTATTTTCTTGCTCATAGCTCGGATTTCGATTCCGTAAATTGCGTTGCGAAGCCTGTATGACCCTCTCGGTGCCCGAACAAACCG
Organism: Iris macrosiphon; assembly: GCA_036927795.1. Taxonomy (NCBI): domain Eukaryota; kingdom Viridiplantae; phylum Streptophyta; class Magnoliopsida; order Asparagales; family Iridaceae; genus Iris; species Iris macrosiphon. The sequence goes on from JAYESA010000014.1 coordinate 71,365,493, forward strand.
TTCGGGGCATCGCGTCCTGTGGTGATCGCACACCGCGATCCAAAAACAGGAAAAACCAGACCCTGTTTCACCCCGGAACTGAGTACGCCCCGCCAAACGGGACGACTTGGTTGCATGCGGTCTTCACAAATTTGTGCGCGTCGTCGATACGGACGTGTGGGATTTCTCGGAAGCTGATTCGGGTGTGCGTGCACACCGAAATTAACGCGTATCCGCAGATATCGCCCCATATCTGACTTTTCTGCAATTCACCCTAATTTTGTGTACACACGTCGGATCGAGACAAAACTTACGCCATCAGACTCGTAGCAATACACTGGTCCTGTGGGTCAAGTTTGGTTCGATTCTGAGAACGTTGACGAAATCGCGTGTCGTGGGCCCCACAGGCCCCGCTCGACGGGCGATTTTGTGATCGGCTCATCGGAATCCAATTCTGGAAGTTTCGTTGGGTTCATATCATCGTTCCTGACCTGTTGACACTAAGTTTGGTGAATTTGGAGACCTTTGACCCTGACATATTTTTTGGTGCAAAGCGGGCCCACATGTGGACCCCGTTTTGACCCAAAATTGCCGTTTTTGCCCTTGTCTCCAAATTGGACTCAAGGACAGGCATTTTTAGCTGATTGATATTTTCTGGATCTGATGGTGATGTTTGTTTCAGCAACCGAAGTACCGCCTGCAATTCCAGCTAAAGTCAGAGCCGCAATTGGAACCGGAACCGCAGACAAGTGTACCTCGCCAAAACTTGCAGTCTTGATAAATATTCCTTGGCTTATTTATACATCAGCAGGCAAGTGTACCTTGCCAAACCTTGCAGCTTGCTACTTATTTTTCTGGACTTATTTAGCATCAGTGGGCAAGTAAAGCTTGCCAATTCTCAGTAATTCTTGACATAGTATTTTACTTGATTTCTTGTGGATTTAATGTAAACTTGTTTTAACTGCTTAACCTAGAAAATGTGTGACGTACTTAGTGTCCGATCATAGTCGGGTGCCAACCCCGTACGTGGTGTTGGGTACGTCATTAGAGATGGACATTCGATACCCTTACTCTTGGTACTTGTCCTATCAAGTACATCAGAGCCCAAGACACTTGACACTATTCATGAGACAGAATCCTCTTGAGAAATTCATGGTGATTCTGTATAGGATACAGACTTTATGGCATTAACATTATGTTCCTAGATACTATATGACTTGTTGCATTAGATATGATCTTACGTGACGTGGACATGGGGCCACATGGACATGGGACTTGTGATTATATTGGGTTGGGAGAGACACACAGGCTACAGGCTGATCATATATATATATACCCCTATTATTGTGAGGCACAAGACTCTCGAGCAGAGCTTGACCCTTTACGTGTTATTACTGCTACCGGCTCCCCGACACAGAGCTGGTAGTGGCTCAGCCTGAGTTTTAGTGATGCTCTCAACTTGCATTTATCACTTAGCTGGTTACATAGTTTTACCCTATTGTTTCATTTATTTTCTGCACTGCATTTATTTTGTCTTGTGTTATCTGTACCTTGTTATGTCCCCTGAGGACCTGGAATGGACTATGTCCCCAGGTATAGCCGAAGAGATCCATCCAGAGATACACCGTACATGAGCACTTCCAGGAGCTGTACCAGGATCTGAGGACGAGATCACACCAGAGGACCTCCCCTGAGCATTGGTTGTATATAGTCAGTTATTTCTGTTTCTGTTTCTATTTCCAGTTTCTTTATTTCTTGTCTATTTGCTTTGATGTATCAGACTTGTTCTCGGATTGTTCACCGAGACACTTTTATTGAGATTTGATAGTTATTTCTATTTGCATTACTCTGACATTTAATCTGTGGTTATCTGTTGTGGGTGAGATTAGAATAGTCAGTGACCTGTATCATTGGTTCTATTTACTGTTAGACTACAGCTTAAGCATGCCCTGATGGATCCATTAAATTGGGTTGTCCATCGGTGCGTGCTGCTGGCCATTGCCACATGTCCAGTCCCTCGATATGTTGGGACTGGGGCATGACAAGTGATTACCGGGAGGTCTAGTCGATGTCACAAGTTATTCTAGTTCTCTCTACTTATCATTTGGGTATTGGATTTGTCTTCAACATCTTAGACTTTGAGATGTACTATTATTACTCCTATACTTTTGGTTGTTATTGCTAGACTCTTAGACTAGGAGATATTTTGTAGCTATTCTAGTATTATGACTTTAGTTGTTTTATATCTTATCATTCCATCTTCTTCCTTGACAACAGATAAGGTTTTTTTTCTCACTAGATTTTTTCTTCTAAAGGTCTTTAACGAGGGTAAGTCGCACCAACTTGGATTCCCGAAGAATCATATCCTGAAAAATGTGTTGTACAATTTTCTTTCACTATGATTTTTTTTTGAAGTTGATATTTTCTTTTAAAAAAAATTGATGGTGGACATCCATGGGGGAATGTCGTAAATTATATATTTTTGGATAATCACAAATAAATGAATGTCCCTATACAAATACACACAAATCCTATTATTTTCTTCTTTATATTATCTAATTATAAACAAACACCTCTTCTAATTTATGTGGTTAAGATGTGAGATATTCTCCCTGGCTGGTTGGGTTCGAATTATTTGAGTGTTATTTATAACAAATTTAATTATTTTGAATACTTTTTTTACATACTATTAATTATTTAAAAATAATTAATTGATGATATACATACAGCTTAGATTGCTCAATTTTGAGCCGTTTCGAAGCCCTCTTATATTAGTACTAGTAAATTCACATCGTAAAACAAACTTTATCTAATATTATCATAAAATAGTTTAAATATTTAAATATATTTGATTTAAGATTTGTTTTATATATATATATATATATATATATATATATATATATATATATATATATATATATATATATATATATATATATATATATATATATATATATGTGTGTTTATATTTTAATTATTTATTATATATATATATATATATTTGATTATATTTTAATTATAATTTGTTATGGATATATCTTTACATTTTATAAAGAGTCTTGAAAATGGCTAGCCGTTTAAGCGGTGTGTATATTCTCACATAATTAGTAATATTATCTAACTATAACATGGTAAAGTGCAAAAAACCCCTCCTAATATAGACATATTTCTTAAATTAAGACTTAATAGATCAAATTAGCAATTAAACCCTCCCGCAATTGCTAATTTGTAAAATGACCCCTCTAGTCAACTTCCTGTTAGAAGTGGACGTTAGTGACTGTTTTAAAAAAAATAGACATACCCAAAATATTCCCATTTCTACCCCCACCACGACCCCTCCCACCCTCGCCCCGCCTGGCCGCCTGGCCACCTCCACTCCGCCCTCACCCGTGCTCCCTCCTCCCCGCACCACCACCTGCTCCCCCTCCTCCCAGCCTCGGCCACCCCCACTCCCCCTACCAGCCCGCTCCTCCCGTACAACCACCCGTTGCCCCCTCCTTCCCGTACCCCCAGGCCACTCCTACTCCGCACCCCCTCCTTCCCACGCCACCACCCGCTCCCCCCTTATTCCCGTGCCGGCCACCCCCTCCCCCACCCGTCCCCCTCCTCCCCGCGCCACCACCCGCTCCCCCCTCCTCCCCGCACCCCCTTCCTGCTACGCCGCTACGGCTGCTGCGCTACCGCCATCGCCGAAGAATAAGGGGGGAGTGTCACACCCGATTCCAGATTTAGTATTTCTTGAATTTCTAGAATTTAAATTTTTCTGATAATGTATTCTTGTTGTATTTTTTTTGTTGGTTCCTATCATTTTATTTTTCTTGTTGTTGAGGAATACTACCCGAGACCAATAGAATACCCATCGGCATTGCCATAGACCCGGTTTAGGACCCGTATGTAGAATAGACACCTGGTTTATTTTATTTGATTGAACCCATGACTAAACCATCTTTCTCTCCTCTTAGTACATATATGAGTATTTCTCTCTCCTCACTCATTTCACTCTTTTTGCTTCATTCTTCCTCCTCTCCCTCAAGCTCCCTCTAGTCAAATCCTAGCCCTAGGGAGAAGTTGTTGTGACTTGGACCGAGAGAGGTAGAGGTTAGGAGCCACCTAGGCAAGTACATCTTGCTCAATGGTGAAGCCTTAATTTTTGGATTTTTCATATATATGTTGTTTTAAAAATGAATTCGATAGAAAATATTCTCTTTTAGTTGCTGATCATATTTAGTTCTTGGAGTTTTGGATTTTTGATGTATAGATTTGCGTAGATCTGAGTTTTAACTTAGGATTTTATATGGGTTCCAATAGTTTTTCCTTGGTTTGATCTATTAAAACTTGTTGTTTTCTAAAACTAGATGTTCTATTAATTGAGCTTTCTATTTCGAGTATTTTGGCTTTTGAATAGCTTAATTTGGAGTTAAATTGAAGTTTTTATGGGCAAAATAAGTTCTGGAGCTTCGTTTTCGGACCTGTCTGGCAGGGATGATGAACAGTGTCGCACAGCAGTGCACCGCGCATGAATTTTTATGCCACAGTAATGCATTGCGCATGAAGTTTCATGCCACATGCATCACTTTTTTGTCTTGCACAGTGTGTCGTACATGGAGTTTCATACCGCAGTAGTGCGCTGCTTATGAAGTTTCATGCCGCAGTAGTACGCCGCGCGCATTACACCCTCGTCGTGCGCATCAGTGGCCACGTGCATCAATCCTTTATGTGCTTCACCACGTATGGAATTTCTTGCTGCAGCAGTGTGCTGCACACAAAATTCATACCACGCGCAATGCGCTGCGAGCATAATGACCCGAATGCCTTTTTTTGCCTATTTAAGTTGTTGTCTGGCTAGAATTTTGTAAAATGCAAAACATGAAAGTTATAGATCTCTATTTTATATTTCCAATTTTTTTTGAATTACCTCATTCGGAGTTCACATGTGAGAGTTATCCTCAATTTACTATATTGTATTATTTTTCTAATGCATAAACTATTTTAGGCCAGTTGAGTATTGGAGCATAGTTGGATGTTGTGCTTCCCTATATTAACACGTGATTTGGATCCTCCCAACACCATGGAAATGTTTGTGTGATAATTTATTGCATTTTGGCATCGGATAATCGAATGTGAGTATTGCCCCATGTATCATGTGTCACAGATACGATAACTCGTGAAAAGCTTGTACTCGTGACTCTTCATTCTAGGAAGTTTTCAAGTGTCAACGACTCGAGAACTTGAAATAATTTAGAAATGATTAAACAAGATAAGATTCACCAGATTATTTGGAGGGAAGAATATTGTGCTACCGGCTACCCCAATTTCCAAGGGCCCCATGCAGCATAGAATCACCCATCTAGGCAAGGAATCCATGACTGATCAAGTTTACGCGTGCTGCGGCACATTACAAGACAAGTTTATGTTTATAAGACAAGTTTATGATTCACAAGTTTAAGTTTATGTTCACAAGCTTTAGTTTATGCTTACAAGCTCAAATTTCTATTTATAATAAATAAATAGTTATATTGTAGTGTTGTTGAATGTGTATTTATGTTTACTCGACAAGCGTACCCTTGGCTATCCGGGTTGACTGCAGTATCGGTGGTAGTAATATTCTTAAAATATGCATTTAGTAATTAATGCATGTGACAACCATAGCTAGTTAATCGTAGCAAGCCGTAGAGCTATTTGGCTGTACAATGATGATGTTACTTTTATTATAGCGTGCCCTTCTAGTTTCTTTTTCTCTTGACGCGTGGTTAGAGTGCAAAGTACTGCTCGGATGAAGGACTATAATCCCGGTCCTTATTTGGTTTAAGGATTGTTGTCCCGATCCAGAATAGTTCCTATGTTCTTTGCCGCTCGTCTATAGCACTTGTTATCAGTTCTATCATTATATTTTGACACGTATATTGGTACTGTACAAGTCTCGATCCGTATTTATTCTTATATGTCTCTTTTCTACTAATGTTGTGATATGTTTTGTCTATCACCTTGAGCTCCTTTATGGTACTTGTTGCTTGGGGTTCTGATCCCACTGGTTTTGTATGGCCAGATTATCCCGAGGAGAACTGGGATCCACCGCACTTCCAGCAAGATGACTCACACTCGTAGGACTATAGCCGAAGCTCGCGAGTGGGTTTCCTTCTTCCACCCCTCGTAGTATTATCTCATTTTGTGGTATTTTGGCAAGAGGCAGTGTTAGCCCCTTATTTTGAGATTACTTCTCTGACTTCGGTCAACATGATATATATATTAGACCATGGCTGGTATATATGATCATGTATAATTATACTCTGCTAGTGCAATATTTTGTATTTATTAGCTTCATGATCATATGTGACATATAATTTGTGATGCCTCTTTACTTTCATGTATGATATACTCTTGTACTTGTGTTGATGGATTGAGATACTAGGATTTGTCAACCGGACTGATGTTATTGCATGCTAAAGTTCACCCATATGTCTTCTAGACAACCTTAACACATTGTGGCTTACTTCGGTATTCTGCAAGGTATGGTTGGCCATGTCAGTCCTCATATTTACCCAGTATTCTGGGAGTAGGGCTTGACAAGGTTCTATTGGTAGCCTATGCAGGTCTATTTTTTAGACTTATGGGGGGACTCATCTTGTTAGAATCTCAATCTCTATTTAACTTCAATTAAACTCCACTTGTGACCTGTACTTTTTGCTCTCCTTAAACTGCAAGCTCGCTTGACATGATTGTTCCATTCTTGTCTCTTATTGATATCCTTGTGTCCTTATCCTTCAGGGACACCCCACCTACTCCTTCTTTCGAGGGTTCTGTTGTACCGATAACTCCAGCAGATCCAGTAGTAGGCCAGTGCCAGATTCTGCCTCTGAACCAAGGGCAAGCATCAATAGCTCTTTATCAGCCAATTTTGTAAGTTACGCATGTCCGACCAGTACAATCAGCTCCACCAGTCTTGCTAGAATAACCAGTTCAGCCCGTTCTGCCATTTATACCAGCTCAGCCAACCCAGACAATACCACTAATTCTTTCAGCATAACCAGGGCAAGCAGAATCATCGGCTATGTTAGAGATTATCAAATCCATAATGATGGTACAGCAAAAACAACAGCAATAATAACTTCAGCTTCAGCAACAAGTGGTCCAACTCTACCAACAGTTTCAGCAAGGACAGAACAGACCAACACTACTCTTTACCAGAGAGTTAGAGTAGCACTCGATAACAGTGGGCATTATACTCACAACTCGGCGACCATTGTTAGTCGCATGCGCCCAACCAAGTTCCTCGACACGAAAGATGCAGTTTCAGCAGATTATTGGCTTCATGACTTTGAGGCCATCCTAGATGCAACCAAGACCCTAAATGATGAGAAGGTAGCAGTTGTAAAGTTACAACTATCAGATCTTGCCCGAGATTGGTGGGCAACACAAGAAATTTCGCTTCTGAAGCCCATTGACTGGCAGACATTCAAGGGGCACTTCCAGGAGAAGTATTTCCACACAACCGCCAAGTTCCAGCTCTAACATCAGTTTATCAACCTCCGCCAGAACACAAGATCGGTCGACCAGTATGCGGCAGAGTTTTGTCGACTTAGCCGATTTGCTCCTCATATGGTAGCTTTCGAGGAAGATCGAGCTAAGAGATTTGAGCAAGGGTTGCATCTAGAGCTTCAGCAGTTTACGGTGGATCATAAGTACACCACCTACGATATAGTACTCAGGGAAGCCAGGTCCTAAGAACTTGCCGGCCAGAGATTAGTAGCAAAGACCAGAGGCCAGAAGAGGTCACACTCATCCATGAGAAGCATCGGTATTCATTCATCACCTCCAGCACCAGCAGTCAGAACTCCTCGCCCGCCAGCACCTCCAACCTCCACAGTAACCTCAGTGCAATCTACCAGGCAGTCTATATCAGCAGGATGTAGCTACTGCGACAAGCCAGGGCACACCAGAGATCAATGTAAGAGGGCCAATGGCCAGTATCTCAGATGTGGGGCATCTGACCACATGATTGGTTTGTGCCTGCTTTTGTACCCAGAGACTTCTTCAGTCCGACAGTTACCAGCTTTGCCTCGGGCAGTGATTAAAGGTCCACGAGGACCAGTATTAGTAGTTCGACTACTAGCCCAACGTCCTCTTCCGACGCAGACCTAGTAGTTCCAGCAGCAACGTCCGGTGCAGTATATACAAGCCCAGCAAGCCCAACTAGCAAGACAAAACCAACAGCAAGTTAGAGCCACAACCCTAGACGTTGGCCTGACGAAACATTTGGCAACCTAGAGCAGTTGATAGCCGAAGGTGCTACAATTGTGGGTAAGATTTTTGAACTCTCTTTAGCTTGTCTTATTCTTGGGTTCTTGTCGAACGATCTCGTATTTCGATGCGTTCGAAATGCAATAGTCATTTCGATCCTTTCGTTGAGCAAAGACGAGTTTTCATCCTACTCTTTCGCCCTCGTTTCTCATGGCGTGTGATGTCTATCATGTGAACTGACTACAAATGTATGTCCTTGATCAGAGTCATGTTCTTAATAAGATCGTTGGTACCGACTTACCTCAAGGCTTAGCTCTTGTCCATTTGTATGAGCTAGCATAGGCAAGAGAGGACGAGTTCCTATTTGACTAACTCAGAAGTATATGTATCCATATGCCTCCATTTCTCTATGTTGCTTTTGTGCATTTATCCATTAGTTACTTTTGCAGTTATCTTTTGATTCAGTTACTCGGTTGGTATGATTCTTTAATTTGTAGCATGTGATTTCTTAAGCTTTCTCGTATGTTCTAGCTCGACTAGCCTTGGTGAAATTTTGATGATAAAATTTTTCTAAGGAGGGTAGAGATGTCACACCCGATTCTAGGTTTGGTATTTCTTGAATTTATAGAATTTAATTTTTCCTGATAATGTATTCTTGCTGTATTTCTCATATTGGTTCCTATTATTTTATTTTTCTTATTATTGAGGGAGACTACCCGAGACTAGTAGAATACCCATTGGTATTGCCATAGACCCGGTTTAGGACTCGCATGTAGAATGGACACCTAGTTTGGTTCATTTGATTGAACCCATGACTAAACCATCTTTCTCTCCTCTTAGTATATATATGAGTATTTCTATTTCCTCACTCATTTTCTCATTTCACTCTTTTTGCTTCATTCTTTCTTCTCTCCCTCAAGCTCCCTCTAGCCAAACCCTAGCCCTAGGAAGAAGTTGTTGTGACTTGGACCGTGAGAGGTAGAGGTTAGGAGCCACCCAAGGCAAGTACATCTTGCTCAATGGTGAATCCTTGATTTATGGATTTTATATATATGTTGTTTTAAAAATATATTTAATGAAAAATGTTCTCTTTGAGTTGTTGATCATATTTAGTTCTTGGAGTTTTGGATTTTGATGTATATATTTGCGTAGATCTGAGTTTTAACTTAGGATTTTATATGGGTTCCATGAGTTTTTCCTTGGTTTGATCTACTAAAGCATGTTATTTCTAAAACTAGTTGTTCTATTTGATGGACCTTTTCATTTCGAGCATTTTGGCTTTTGAATCGCTTAATTTGGAGTTAAATTAAAGTTTTATGGCCAAAACAAGTTCTGGAGCTTCGTTCTCGGACCTGTCTAGCAGGGACGATGAACAATGCAGTGCAACAGTGTGCCACACATGGATTTTCATGCCGCAGCAGTGAGCCGTACATGAATTTTTATACCGTAGCAATGCGCCGCGCATCACTTTCTTACCACGCGCAATGCGCCGCCTGTAAATACCCAAATTTTTCAGAAATTAAAAATAAATTTTCAGAATTTTCTGGAATTTTTAACTAATTAAAGTAAATATTTTCTGGTATTAAATAGATTTTGTGATTTTATTAAATATTAAAACAGTATGAAAATAATATTTTTGAGTGTAAAATAAATAATTAGACATAGTGCAATTTTTCTGGAATTTATTGGACCCAAAAACAAAATTTTTAAATAAACCAAAATAAACCAACCTGAACTGAACCGGTTTAAACTAATTAAACCAACCCAACCCAAACCAACCCTAACGGGTCGGATTTGAACTCGACCCGTACCCGCTAACCCGTACCCGACCCAAACCCTAATGGTTCGGGTCGGATTCAGATTAAACCCGACCCAGCAACCCAAAACCCGACCCGTCCCTTAAATTTCTGCTACAGTAAACCCTTCGTCTCCCCGATCCCCTCCCGCCACTCCGACTTTCGGACGTTTCCCCTGGCGTTCAACCGTCGCCGCCGTCGCTATATCTTCTCGCCCTTCGCCTCCCCGTCGACCGGCGACCTTTCCCCTCCCAGCAACCGCCGCGCCCCCTCACCTCCCCGGCCTCTCTATAAAACCCCTCCCAGCAACTTTTGCATACAACCTGTTTAATAAATTCAAAATTTACTTGAATAGTAATTTAGACCATATAACCAAGTTTTAAAACCCTATTTTAGTTTAATTTATTGTGTTGTAGATTGTAATTATTTTGCGGATGAAAATGACCAAAAGCTTGGTTATTTAAAAACCCAAATTTTCCTGAACTGGGTGCACTCCGCTAAATGAGGCGACTTGGTCATGTGCAAATTTTATCGAATATGCGCATCATCAATATGAACGTGTGGGATTTTGCGAAAGTTTATTTGGATGTGCGTGCACACCGGAATCAACGCGTATCTTTGACAATGCCCCATATCGGCCCTATCCTGAAACTCATTGTAACTTTGTGTGTGCTCGTCATTTCAAAATAAAACTTACACCATCGGACTCGTAAAGATACGTAGGTCACGTGACCCAAGTTTGGTTCGATTCTGAGAACGTTGACAAAATCCCGTATCGTAGGCCCTACGGCTCCACTTGACGGGCAATTTTGTGATCGGCTCATCGGAATCTAGTTCTGGACATTCCGTTGTGTTTGTATCGTCGTTCTGGACTTGTAGACACTAAGTTGGACGAATTTGGAGGGCTTTATCTTTGGCACATTTTTCGGTGCGAAGTGTAACACCCTGTTCTGCTCAAGCGGACTGCCGATTCAAACGGCAAAGTGCAATGTCATGACCCACTTTGCTCAGACGAGAACGCTCGTTTGAGCAAAGGATATCCAGACTTGTCCCTACAGGAGTTCGTCTTAGGCTTTCAGAGGCTCGCTCGATGTATCATTCAACCGAGGCAAATTATCGCTAAGGTGGGTGGCTACGGTGAACTTGTCTTTGCTTAGCCGCACACTTAAAATATGGAACGATACATGCTAGTCGCTAGGTGAATCACCCCATACATGCTAATAAGAATACAACGCACCTAACTAAGGGAATAATTCCAACTTGTATTGCTTGTGTTAGAACATGGAATTAAAATATTGCTTATATTCAGACCCTCGCATGCTACCCTAGATCATGTCGCTCGGGAAGTCCCTTACGGTTTCACTCCTCGGCTTACCTTCGGCCCCGAGCTAATGTGAATGATTATGTTTATATAAATGCATGCTTGCCTACTTGTATATTGCCTCATTTTAATGCTTGTCGCATAAACTATGCCAAGACCCTGAAATGTTGTGCATGTCATACATTCATCTAGTTCTCCTCGGAAGACTATCTAATAGTCGTTCCATGCAAGAATGAACCTGCAAGTATCCGGGACCGTTAGGTCACCAAGGCAATTCCCGAACCAGGGGTATGCATCAAGGCAAGTTGTTCAAGAATCAAGAATCCTGTCAAGTTATAACTGAATGATAATCACATCAAGTTTACCCCTGAACGAGAATCATGTCAATGAATCCAAGAATCCCAGCTCATGGAGCAAAAGCTCGGTTCAAAGCAAGAATCATGGATTGTCATATCAGTTATGGATTTGGAAAGACCCTTGAGACTTGCATGTTGTGGACAACTTGGAAACAAGGTCATTAGGTTCCACGGATGATTTTTGGGGCACCGGGGCCGATCCGATCCGGATGGAACTTTACAATAGTCTCACGCATCTTGACATGATGGTCTGCAGCCACCAACCAATCTTTGTTACTTTCCATCCTTGTTCAAGACTATAACCCATCCTTTATGGCTATGTCAGAGACACATGTCATACAGATAAGTCATCCTCGCTTAGAGGCTATCCACATGCTAGTCACTGCATCGCATCAAAGAATAATCTGAATCAGCTAAACGATATGAATCTCGCATCCAGACACTTGCATTTGCATATGCTATTGCCTTGGTTTTCACTATGAATGCTCGTGCTTGAATTAACTTGGTTTGCCTTGGACAGGGAAGGTCAAATGGTAAGTTGGTAAGTCTCGCCGTGTTTTCTCTTATATCGCACGGCCACTGCCACACGAGTTAGGCTATTCAATCTTTGCCATGAAACTGATTCTAAGGCAACTAGAAAGACAACATAATAGTTGGTGCACGAAACATATATTACGTGTTTGGATTTGTCGAGCGGGCGAGTAGCCTCCCCACCAGTGCATTCGTGTACTGATAATCCACCAGGTTGTTTACAGGGTACGGGAGAACCTCGTCGGTGCAGATGCCTCCTTCGTGCGTGCTAAGGCATAGAGATCACTCTGGAGCCTTGGAGCGTTATGATCCAGAACTGAAGCACATATACAAGACATAATATTGGAACATCGCCTGTACAATCATTCCACAAATGTAGCCACTTGGCACGCTTTTACTGTTTCGGAGAGAGAGGCTTGTGCGACTTGTAATCTCGGCCAAGCGCCGCCTGTAACACTTGTTTATATCAATAAAGAGTTATTTTACTTCAACTTGTGTTATTCAATGCTTCCGCTATTATCGACTAAGTGAACTTGTTACCAAATCACCTATGCGTTTATAATTCTACTGCACTCGGACTATCTGTGCGATCATGTGGCTTAGACCTCTTACCGCCAGCCAATGAACCACGGCCTTACAAGGGTGCAGCTCACGCTCGTGCGGCAACACGCCCAGATGGGTCGAAGCGATCATCCGGCGGGAGCGCTGGCGCGGTGATTCCCGCCTAGCGGGGACGTACGATTAGCCTGCGGGAGATCGAGGTATGACAGATTGGTATCAGAGCCTGGCTTATATGCCTTTGGACTTTGTTTCGAGTATCTCAGTTTCGAAAGCTCGTTTGTAGGTTATGTGCATGCTCTCTCTCAATGTACCAAACGGAATGTTCCAACAATGAGTTTAAATACTTTCAAAAAAGCACATTTGGAATGATATGATTGCTTATATATAAATCGTGATGCTAGGGCCTTTGTGTCGACCTGTACAAACCCTTGAGATTTTTGCAAGTAGCTTGTCCGATTTTACTATCTCTAAGTTTGGTTGAATGCATATGTTTGAGGGATGCCTTAAACGTGTGCACGATCCAAGACTCAAGAAAATGTGAAACTCGAGTGCTAAGACTTCGCTATCGCTAAGTTGGTTGGCGTGCTCATGCTAGAAGTGCACTTCGAATATGTGCACGATCCAAACTCGCGATATGCTGATCTTAATGCTAGTGCAAGTGAATATCCAAATAAACAAGCATAACGACTTGTATAGGTTTGCCTCAGCCTTAGATCGTTAATCAAGATCAATTGAAACGTACTCCGCATTAAGCAATATGTCCCGCGCTAAGGCACAAATGAAACTGACTCAACCTACATGACATGACATAAAAACCAAGTAGGAGATTATGTTCAATTGGATTAGTGGTACCGATTTCTACGCTTGGGATAGATTCTATAATGCGATAGTACGGCTTGCCCTCAGTAAGTCTCGAGGACGAGACTTTTTATGAGTTGGGTATGATGTAACACCATGTTCCGCTCAAGTGCACTGCCGATTCAAACGGCAAAGTGCAATGTCCCGACCCTCTTTGCTCAGGCGAAAACCCTTGATTGAGCAAAGGATATCTAGACTTGTTCCTACAAGAGTCCGGCTTAGGCTTTCAGAGGCTCACTCGACGTATCGCTCAACCGAGGCAAATTATCGCTAAGGTGGGTGGCTACGGTGAACTTGTCTTTGCTTAGCCAGCACACTTAAAATATGGAACGATACATGCTATTCGCTAGGTGAATCACCCCATGCATGCTAATAAGAATACAACGCACATAGCTAAGAGAATAATCTCAACTTATATTGCTTATGTTAGAACATGGAATTAAAACATTGCTTATATTCAGACCCTCGCATGCTACCCTAGATCATGTCGCTCGGGAAGTCCCTTACGATTTCACTCCTTGGCTTACCTTCGAGCCCAAGCTAATGTGAATGATTATGTTTATACAAATGGATGCTTGCCTGCTTGTATATTGGCTCGTTTCAATGCTTGTCGCATAAACTATGCCAAGACCCTAAAATGTTATGCATGTCATACATTCATCTAGTTCTCCTTGGAAGACTATCTAATAGTCGTTCCGTGCAAGAATGAACCTGCAAGTATCCGAGACCGTTAGGTCACCAAGGCAATCCCCGAACCAGGGGTATGCATCAAGGCAAGTTGTTCAAGAATCAAGAATCCTGTCAAGTTACAACTGAATGATAATCACATCAAGTTTACCCCTGAACGAGAATCATGTCAATGAATCCAAGAATCCCAGCTCATGGAGCAAACGCTCGGTTCAGAACAAGAATCATGGATTATCATATCAAGTTATGAATTTGGAAAGACCCTTGAGACTTGCATGTCGCGGACAACTTGGAAACAAGGTTATTAGGTTCCACGGACGGTTTCTGGGACACCGGGGCTGATCCGATTCGGATGGAACTTCACGATAGTCTTACGCATCTGGACAGGATAGTCTGCAGCCACCAACGAATCTTTGTTGCTTTCTATCCTCGTTCAAGACTATAACTCGTCCTTTATAGCTATGCTAGTGACACATGTCATATAGATAAGTCATCCTCGCTTAGCGGCTATCCGCTTGTGAGTCATTGCATCGCATCAAAGAATAATCTGAATCAGATAAACGATATAAATCTCGCATCCAGACACTTGCATTTCCATATGTTATTGCCTTGGTTTTCACTATGAATGCTCGTGCTTGAATTAACTTGGTTTGCCTTGGACAGGGAAGGTCAAATGGTAAGTTGGTAAGTCTCGTCGTATTTTCTCTTATATCGTACAGTGCACTGCCACACGAGTTAGGCTATTCAATCTTTGCCATGAAACTGATCCTAAGGAAACTAGAAAGATAATATAATAGTTGGTGCACGAAACCTATATTACGTGTTTGGATTTGTCGAGCAGGCGAGTAGCCTCTCCACCAGTGCATTCGTGTACTGATAATCCACCAGGTTGTTTGCAGGGTGCGGGAGAACCTCGTTCGGTGCAGATGCGTCCTTCGTGGGTGCTAAGGCATAGAGATCACTCTGGAGCCTTGGAGCGTTACGATCCGGAACTGAAGCATATATACAAGACATAATGTTGGAACATCGCATGTACAATCATTCCATAAATGTAGCCACTTGGCACGCTTTTACTATTTCAGAGAGAGAGGCTTGAGCGATTTGTAATCTCGGCCAAGCGTCGCCTATAACACTTGTTTATATCAATAAATAGTTGCTTTACTTCAACTTGTGTTATTCAATGCTTCCTCTATTGTCGACTCAGTGAACTTGTTACCAAATCGCCTATACGTTTATAATTTTGCTGCACTCGGACAATCTGTGCGATCCTGTGGCTTAGACTTCTTACCGCCAACCATTGAACCACGGCCTTGCACGGGCGTGGCTCACGCTCGTGCGGCATCACGCCCAGATGGGTCGAAGCAATCGTCCCGCGGGAGCACTGGCACGATGATTTCCTCCTAGCGAGGACGACCGATTAGCCTACGGAAGATCGGGGCGTGACACGAAGTGGGCCATATGTGGACCCCACTTTGACCAGAAACTGTCAATTTTGCCCCTGTGTCCAAATTGGACTTATGGAAAGGCAATCCTAGCTATTTTATATCTTCTGAGTATGATGGTAATGTTTATTTCAGCATCCGGAGGAGTACTGGAAGATCCCACTGATACGAGAGCGACTATTAGAATTCAAACCCCAGACAAGTGTACCTTGTCAATCTTGCAGTACTTGCTTCATAATATTCTCTTAATTTATTTATATGATGTATATGTTCAACCTAGGATCATGTGACTATTTGAATAAACAAAATAAGGAAGAAGTGCTTCTATAAGAAACCTTTCTTTTTTGCTTACAAACAAGAAAAAGAGTACAATTAATCCTATACGAGGATGTTAAGTACAATAAAAATAATTCTGGGGAAGTATTGTTATAGGAGTCTGATCTGCGGTCGATCACTTTGTCCCTTGGACCACACGATGATGAAGAAGTGCTGTAGAAGAAGACGAAGCTTCAAAGGTTGCAAGTGGAATTGAATTCTCGTTGCCAAAATTGTCAATCAACACTCTCTGTTTATGCTCTCTCTCTCTCTCTCTCTCTCTCTCTCTCTCTCTCTCTCTCTCTCTCTCTCTGATCTCCCTGTGCTTCTGTCTGATCTCCGGCTCTCGGGTGTCTGTTTGATCGCCCCCTCTGATTGCCGTTTTCTCTGCCCCCTTTTCCCTGTGACCAGGGGTCTCTATTTATAGAGAGCAGTCAAATAACTGTCCAGTTGGCGTAGAAGCCAAACTGTGAAGAAAGTTGCATCTTTTACGCGGCGGTTATAATAACTGCTACCCATGTTCAAATAATCTTCTGGATCTGCGTATGACATGTGTTCTATTATAAGGTAACGCGTATAACTGCTTCTCGAAGATCACGGCATGCAAGCCACGTAGGTAACTATCCCCTGCATAAAGATGGTTGGCGTAAAAGCCAAATAACTGTCTTGTTGGCGTAAAAGCCAAACTCTGCGTAAAACTCGATGATGCATAAATAGTAGATAACCAGCGTAAAATAGCTAATTATCCATCACGACTGAGGTCTTGAGCGTATTCTAGGCTAAATAGCCTTATCACGTACCTTTGCAAATATAGCCTAAGCTAGCGTATTTCGAGGAGATAGCATACGGCGTACTCCTATAGTTGAAAATAGCCTAGTTGGCGTAAAATGCGAGGATGGTGATGTGAGCGTATTAGTCACAGTTTTAGCTCTCTCAGTCAATCATCCATCACGACTGAAGTCTTGAGCGTATTATGGGCTAAATAGCCTTATCACATACCTTTGCAAATATAGCCTGAGCTGGTGTATTTTGAGAAGATAGCATACGGCGTACTCCTATAGTTAAAAATAGCCGGGTTGGCATAAAATGCAAGGATGGTGATGTGAGCGTATTAGCCATAGTTTTAGCTCTCTCAGTCATGACAAAATCTAAAGAATAGAACCAAATCTCGTACATTAAATGCAGAGATATGCCTCCATCTCATGCATTAAATACAGAGATATGCCTCGAGCTCTGTGCAGAAAACTGATTTTGACGTGGCGTCTAATTTCGTCTTCATCTTGAGCGTAAAAACTCATTTCTGCCCATGTAGAATAGACAGCGTATTCTTTGAATGCGTAAAAACGACTTGTATCAAGAATATGTCACTAAACGACAGCCTGGGTCTTTATGCAAAATCATCATCACAGCCGTCCTCTCGATCGTCGTGCAGTACTTTTTGTCATAAGTCAGGTTCACTATTTTGTCTGACAGATTCATCCGAGGAATACGAAGAGTTCCTCGTACAACTTTATGCTGCATTAAAAGCAACATATTTTAAACTTTACGTAGGAGGGTAAAGCAACCTTTTACGCCAAAACAGCCTTGAAGCACTGCTTTACGCGGACAGCTCTGAAGCTCTACTTTATGCCAAACAGCTCTGAAGCCCTGTTTTACGCCAAACAGCTCCGAAGCCCTGTTTTACGCATGCAGCTCTGAAGCCATATTTTATGCCACACAGCCTTGAAGCTCTACTTTACGCGAACTTCATGTATGTTGGGGGTTTTGACTGTATAATACGTGTACGATTCCCCCATCATATTTTATGCTTCTACAAGACCCCCTTCAAAGTTTTCAAATTCCTAGTAATTTGAAATACTTTGAATGAAGCATAAAATGGTCAAATTTGACTCATAACTAGCTTTTTCGAGCGTAAAACTCAGATTACCAATATATACGCGTATTCTGCTAACTGATCTGTCCCGCGTAATTTTTAAGATGCGCGTAAAAATCATAGATCCATAGCTTCTGAGCGTAAAATCGCAGATCTGTAACTTCTGAGCGTAAAATCATAGATTCGTAGCTTCTGAGCGTAAAATGGTAGATTTGTAGCTTCTGAGCGTAAAATCGTAGATCTGTAGCTTTTGAGCATAAAATTGTAGATCTGTAGCTTCTGAGCGTAAAATCTTAGATCTGTAGCTTCTGAGCGTAAAATCGTAGATCTGTAGCTTCTGAGCATAAAAGCTTCTGAGCATAAAATCATAGATCTTTGCTCTACGCGTAAAATCTGAACGTAAAATCAGGGATCCGTTATGCAGCGTGACTATCTGTCTTCCTTTTCAAATGATCGGCTGACGTGGTCCTAAATCATAACCGACTATTAAAAATCGGATTTGGTTAAGGATTCGGAGAGTCACTTGAACTCTATAAATAGGCCTAGGTCATGAGAGATAAAAACCCTTCATCTGTCTTTGCAAAAATCCTTCGTCTCTTTCTGAGAACTCTTAGATTCGTCATGGCACCAAAACAGACCTCTGTCGCTAAGGAAAAGAAAGTCGCTTCATCATCTCGCTCCACTGCTCAAGCATGAGCGACCCCTACTAGGCCAAGCGAGCCTCGTTCTGAACGAAGTGCTCCGCCGTCTAGCTGTGCACCGAGCATCACAGGTAAAGACTTAGAGAGGAATTAAACCCTTCGCACACGTTGTACGTGTATGCGCAAATACGCCCACATTCCTAATGTGTCAGCGTAAAACTCCATATTTTTGCAGTCTGGCATAAAAACTCAGACTGTCAAATTTTGGCGTATACTGTAAACCTTGTATTTTACGCACTGGATGTAATTCCAGCATAAAACTCAATTTTTGCGGTCTGGCGTAAAAACTCAGACTGTTAGATTTTGGCGTATACTGCAAACTTTGAGTTTTACGCACTGGATGTAAATTCCAGTGTAAAACTTAAATTTTTGCAGTCTGGCGTAAAAACTCAGACTGTCAAGTTTTGGCGTATATTGCAAGAGTGTAGCGCATTACGTTTTACACGCTGAAAGTAAATTCCAGTGTAAAACTGACTTATTCTCTTGCTTTTTGCAGTGGACCTACAGATCCCCCCTCTGGCTGAAGTAATGGACTCTGCTGCTGGAATGCTGAATTCCAACTACTTGGAGGACTTGTCCCATATGACTTTCCCTATCTCTAGAAACGAGTATCCTCAAGAAAGGGGAACTCTGATCTCGGCCCAAGGAGAAAGAATGTTGCTGAGTATGATCAGTGGGGAACCCTTGACATATATAGATGGGACAGAGTATAAGAAACCAGCCTTCTTATTTGGGGATGTTATTGATAAACAATCCCAGACAAAGCCCAAGAAGGAAGATTGGGTATTTTCTGCTGAGGGCACGGTCATGTTCCTGCCAAAGATGTCCAGGGATTACCCTATCTCTGCATTCTTCCATGCCACACATCCCAGAAGGATGTCATGGACTCTGACTCCTGATCTTCATGGCCAGCCAGGGAAGATCTTTTATAAGAAAGGATTAAATCGAGGATCCTTTGTAAGTAGTCCCTCCGGCCCTGTTATGCCCTTTAGAGGATTACTACCAGGCAGCATCCCTAGTGAGGACTCTTCCTTGATCCAGCCATTTCAAATGGCAACTTTTTGCAATGAATTCATGGCGCAGGGAGGAATATATCCCAGGGTTAACCCTCGCACCAGTGGATGGCTTAGCCTCCATAATCTTTGATGGGCCAGTTTAACTGCATGGGCCCTGAAGCACTTTCAGATGGAGCTGGAAAGTATTAACTTATTTGAGGCTGTCAGTGCTACTAGTGTTGGGCTGCTTATCAACCCCAATTTGTTCTTGGCTTTGATGGAGCGATATAACTTGCTCACTGGGACCTTCGTCACTTCGATAGGTGAGTTGGGCCTAGCCCTTCATGAGATGGCAGATATCTCAAAGTTGCCAATGGGAGACATTCCTTATGAAGAATATGTCCCCACCAATAGAGAGTTGAAGGATACCAACCCTCGGGTTATGGCAGTGTACCAAGAGCTGATGAGCCACTATCTTACATGCACCACCTTCTACAGAGAGCCCTCTTATTTAGCCCATATTAACAAATGGGTATCCTACCTCTTCTTTCATCAGGCTAGAAATGCCAAGCAGGACAAGGTTGTAGATAGCAATGACAAACCTTTGAACCTTCTGAGCATGCTTAATGCCAACACAATCGATGATCTTATTGAAGATGCAGGGGCTCCAGATTGTGTTCTCAATGAAGAGATAGGGGGTTATCCTGCGGGAACCAAAGCCTACAGTTATATGAGGCATTGCCGAAAGTCTCTGTCAAGGGAAGCTCAACTGGCTGGCTTCTTTTCTATTTGGCTACGCCAATGGGTGGTGCATGGCATCGCGTTTGTGGATCACATTCATCGCAACACCTTATGGCCTGCAGTGTATTTGGTGTTTGGAGCAAGATTGGGCCTGCTCCCTGCCATGGTATGCAGGATACAAGCTGGCATGAGGGCTATTACTGATGGGCTGCTGGCCGATAGTACGCAGCGTGAAGGATATCCCAGAGTGAAATTACCATTCTTATATCTGATGGGATGGTTAATCCTTCACAACACCAGAGTGATGTCTCCCGGATCTGCCAGTGGTTCGGGAAATAACTTCTTGTTGAATTACAAGAATTCTCTTTGGAATGTGGCTAGCGTCATAGATTGTCGACTAGCACTAAATATTGCCCATGGTTGGAAGTTCTTCTGCACCGTCCCCCCGTACATATCAATCAACAGGGGACTAAACTTCATGATGCAGGTCAGGGGAAGACTATTCTTTCTCCTGAAGCCTTTTACTGGTTGGTCTGCATTAGACCTTCCCACCTGCTGTACAGAAGTGAGGACCACTGCTACTTGGAGCCTTATCTGCCTAGCCGTTTCGCCAGGCAATTTGGATATGATCAGTTGTATGTGGGGAATCCCATCACCAGCTTCAAATTCAAAGGTGGACTTATTGACGGGGCTAGAGGATGGAGATATTTTATCATGGGTTGTACTGGAGCAACCTTTGCTGTGCCTACGACTTCTCTCTCCACAAAATTGCGCATTCTTCATTCGTATGCACAGTTTTATGCGTCCATCAATACCTTCTATCGTGATTTTGATGTACATGGAAGTTTCATAATGCCCTCCCATAAGTCCACTGAAAGAGAGGAGATACCATCTGTTTCCTCTGAGGAATGTGATGAAACTACCGGTGCAGATAATTATTTGTTGATTTTACCGAGAGGCGTAATAGCTCCGCCAGCAGAGCCTCTCGTAATTTCCAATAAACGAAAGGCTTCTACTCTGAAAGAGCCTTCCCCCCATAAGAAGAAGCAGACTACCAGAGGTCCTAAAAAGACTTCTACCAAGGGGGCCTCTTCTAGGAGTGAGCCTATTGTTTCCCCTGTTGGGGATGATTCTTTGATTGGGGATCCTTCGCTTTTTAAAGAAGGAACCTCCACAGTTCCAGCTGAAAGTGCTGGAGATTCTTTGCCCGCGACTGCTGCCGCTACCACCGTTACTGGTAGTGCTTCTAGATCGTCTTCGAGGCCGAGCTCGCTAATAATCTATATACCTTTTACAAGATAAATAATGGGGTTAGCCCCTTCTTCATCTGTAAGTATTTCAAGCAAGATTCCACCCGATGAACCTCGAGTAGATCTGGGTGATGACTACCTTCAAGTGTCAGTTGGTGTAGCCTCATCTCCAGGTATGACAGCTTGTTTAGCATCATTAAGAAATGATTTAGCTATGCAGGTTGTAGACGCAATATACATACCATCAGCCATGGGTAAATATTGTCTTCACGCTTTCTTTAGGAAAAATTAACATCAAATTGATATTAACTTCCTCTTATCTTATTTTCAGGTGAAGACATTTCTGGAGAGGGCGGAGCTGAAACAACCTTTGATTTTATTGCGGATCCAGCTAATGAAATGGCGGTGACCACCGTCGAAGAAGCATACCTTGAAACTGTTGATCTTTCATCCGCAACATTCTCGGATATAATCCCGCCAGTAGCAGTTCAAATATCAGATGTGGATGAACCCACCATCTCGACTGTGCCTCCTTCGTCGAGCATGCCAGCAACTTCAATCGTTGTTGGTATCTCTTCTTTTGTCGCGCCATATTTTGAAGCAACGACTGTGGCAACATCCTCTACAGTCATTCCGGAAAGGAGACTTACTGATTTTGTGGCCACTCCCAGTGTCCATTCGAGCTTTGCTATGCTAGTTGAACAATACACTAGCATATTCTACCTCACTTTGAAAGAATTGATATCCATGGTGCTGGAGAAGAATCTTGGCTTTGATGCTCTGAAGATGTCCTCCAAGCTCACCATAGCGCAGATTAAAAATTTTAATGACGCTGAAAAAGCTAATACGCTAGAGCAAATAGTTAATGGTTTAGAACAACCCATTAACGAATATTTGTAACTATCCCGAGGCAGCATCAATGACTTGGTTCAGGCTGAGTACGACTCACTAACTGCGAAACTTGCTCAGAAGACAGAATCTTTAAACAAATCCATCCAGAAACATCAACAAGAGATGGAGAAAGGGCAAGCAGTATTGGTGGAGAGTATTCCTCAGCTCGCTCAGTGCCGTGCAGAATGTGAGGGATATGAAGTGAGGGTTCAAGAATTGGAAGCTGAACTTGCTCAAACAAGGAAGAGGCTTCTCAAGGCATCGCTAGTTCGTGATGTATTGAAGGGCCAAGTGAATACAGCTCAGCAGAACTTAAAAAATGTGGGTGTCATCCACGCAAGCTTTATTGATTCTCTGTCCGAACTATCTCTCTTGAGCAATGACGAGGCAAGGCTGGAATGGGCTCGTACTAACATTTTGAACTCCAGGAATAAGAGGATGGCTGCTTTAGCACAACAAATCAGGGATTTAACTGCTCCTCCCCAATGATGTACTTTTTTGCTTCTCCTGTAATTTATCAGAGATAATAAAGATACATTTTCTGACTTTGTGGATCCATCACTTTAGAATATAAATGATAGGCTTAGATGAAAGTGATATCAGAGGTAATATGAACATAATATACTTTCGGTAAGGTTTAGCTGAATGTAAATCTATTCAGAGGTAATATGAACCTGATAGAATATAATCTAACTAAATTTGTATACAAAACACTATCAGAGGTAATATGAACATGATAGGTTTACAAATTAGTTAAGCATATCTATTAAAAAGTCATATGAACCTGATAGAATATGATTCAGCTAACCTTTGTACGTAGTATCACTAGATTGAGATCTTCATCATACTCCGTTAAGCAAAGGAGATCAAGTATAATACTTCTTCGGGAATTTGAAGTTGATAGGAGCCATTATCAAATTTTTATTTAGGCTTGGCTAATCTATAAGCGCCATTTGAAAATGTTGTTTCAATCATATAAGGGCCCTTCATTTCTTTATGATTGTTTGTGTGAACTTCGGATATTGTACCAGAGGTAATACGGACATAGTACAATACCGTGTTTGTTGAGGACATCCCACTGGGGATCTTTGGTGGACCTATTATTTGTTGCGCATGTTGAGTGCAAATAATAAGTTCGAAACAAGCCCAATAAGAGGAAATAGGTTTTGTGGCTAGTAAGGACATCCTGCTGGGGGATTTTTGTGGACCCATTACTCTTTGTGCATGTTAGTACAAGTAATAGGTTTGAGACAAGTCCTGACAGAGGTAAAATAGACGTGACAGTTTTTATGGACCCACTACTTTTTGCGTATGTTAGTGAATGTAATAGGTTTGAGACAAGTCCTGCCAAAGGTCATACAGATGCTGTAAAATATGACTCTGTGGGGATAGTGGGGAGACATATTTCTGATGTAATATGAATATGACCTAACTTTTTCTTTGCTGGGGAAAATAAGGATAGTTCAGAGGTAATATGGACATGAATAATTCGTTTTCATTACGGCCATCCCACAGGGGATTTTTTTTGTGGACCTATTACTTCTTGTGCACGAGAGTGCAAGTAATAAGTTTAAGACAAGCCCTGCCAGAGGTAATATGGACGTGGCAGTTTTTATGGACTTAATACCACTGGCGTACTTAGAGTTAAGTACGGGTGTTAAGTTGAGATAAAAACCGATATTAGAGGTAATATGGACATGATAATTGATAGCCAAAACTCGGAGGATTTTCTCAGAGGTAATATGGACATAACAAACTCAGCCTGAGAAATATATTATGACAACAGTTCAGAGGTAATATGAATGTAAACTAATGTCCAAAAAATTCCTTGAGGAGTGATTTGTTGCGTGTGGTCTATCCGAACATGAAGATAGACCGAAGGATTATTTCGCTGGGGAGATTGATGGGATGATAGCTCAGAGGTAAATGAACATGGCTAGCATTTAACGAGATTGGTTGTGAATAGTCACTGCGGGAGTGTGCGAGTAGACCTAAGGATTGCTTCGCTGGGGAGATTTTGAGGACCCATCATCCATTGCGTATCTGGGACTCTTGGATACGGATGATGGCTCTTTACAAGAACTTGTAATAAAGAAGAAAATGTTGCACATAGGCACTTGCTGGGGATGCCAAATTGCTGAACATATCTATTCAGAGGTCATATGAACATGATAGAATATGATTCTCGATCTTCGACGATCGAGAAAATATTGCACATAGACACTTACTGAGGATGCCAAATTGCTGAACATATCTATTCAGAGGTCATATGAACATGATAGAATATGATTCTCGATCTTCGACGATCGAGAAAATATTGCACATAGGCACTTACTGGGGATGAAGAACCAATAGTCTATTTGTACATCTGGGTTGTGGACTTATTACCCATGGCGTATCTTAAGTACAGATAATAAGCTGAAATGACTAGTACTACCAGGGGTTATGCGAACGTGATACTAGAAGGTCGAAGAGCAGAACTTTTACTCAGAAAAAATATGGACATGGAAAAGTTCTGAAAATATCTTACCCAGAGGTAATATGGATATGACTGCGTGGGAATAAAGAAGAACAGGATAGAGGTAATATAGATTTGACCATTTTTTTGGTGATAGATTTACTCTGCCGGAGAAAGTGGAGAGACGTAGTTCAGAGGTAATATGGACGTGAACTGATTGATAGCAACACCTGGGAGGTTTGCTCAGAGGTCACTTGGACATGGAAAACTCAGCTGGGGAAAAACATGTTTGGACGTGAACCCATGTCTGAGAAATTCACTATGGAGTGATTTGCTGAGTGGGGATAGACCTGAAGGTTGCTCATCTGGGGAGATACCGTCTTCTCGTTATAAATGTAAAGTGATGACTTTGGCGTCGATCAACTCTTGGATTTTCCTTTTCAGTACATAGCATGCCTTTGTGGGGTAATGAATGTACCGATGAAAGAGATAATATTCTGGATCATCGACCTTGCCAGCCTTTTCAGGGTATCTGATGTTGGGTAGCCGAAGCTTGTTCTCCTTCATCAATATATTGAAGATTTCAATGATGTCATCATCATTGCAGGAGAAAGTCCGCTTTGGCTTTCGAGCTTCTGATACCTGAGTCGTACGGTCCTCAGGGAAGATGGTCATAGTTGCATCATCTTCGGGCTCAGAGGGAATTCTACCCCCCAGCTTTGGATGCTGCTATGTTTTGTCGAGGGAGACTACCCTCAGACACGTCGTCATCTGATTCTTCTTCCTGAAATGACGAAGAACAGCTCAATCGGTCAAAAACTGGCCATTTTGCTTTGGAACAGCAACTGTTAATTACAACCTTACGACTATTACAACAATATTCTCTGGGAGGTGTAATAGATGTATTAGGAGATCCTCTATCTTTGCGTTTCTGGATCAAGAAATCACGCAAATCAAGGAGATTACAAGAAGAAGAAGAAGGCTTATTCTGCCTTTTTACATCAGTAGGAAGGTGTAGATTAGGAATCATAACCCTTTATCTACCAAAGGAATACATCAGTTCACCCATATGAGTAGCATATGATCCATCATCTGTCTGAGGAGCGCATTTTCCCATGAAACGAGTCTTCTTTACGCGGACAGACCTATCCTGGCATAATTTGGATTTTGGCACAGGTTCACGTAAAACAGGAAAAGTCCTCGTAATCTGTAAAGTGGATACTTTCTTCCCTTGTGGGCGTAAAAGCCTAGAGGTTGGAAGATTCGCCACTTGTTTTCCCTTGATGTGATCAAAGAGTACATCTGCCTCATCATAGACGGGAGACGTAATTTTACGCACAGGGCGTGTTTGAAATTTTTGGATTGGTACTGAGGCATTGCCAGAAATTTTGTCTACCACGTCACAGACGGGAGACACAGTTTTACGCACAGGGCATGTTTGAAACTTCTTGATTGGCACTGAGGCATTGTCAGAAGTCTTGTCTGCCATGTTACAAATGGGAGACAAATTTTTATGCACAGAGCGTGTTTGAAACTTCTGGATTGGTACTGAGGCATTGCCAGAAGTGTTGTCTGCCACGTCACAAACGGAAGACAAATTTTTATGCACATGACGTGTTTGAAACTTCTGGATTGGCATTGAGGCATTGCCAGAAGTATTGTCTGCCACGTCACAGATGGAAGACAAATTTTTACGCACAGGACGTATTTAAAACTTCTGGATTGGCACTGAGACATTGCCAGAAGTGTTGTCTGCCACGTCACAGACGAGAGACAAATTTTTACACGCATGGCGTATTTGAAACTTCTGGATTAGCACTGAGGCATTGCCAGAAGTGTTGTCCGCCACATCACAGACGGGAGACAAATTTGTACGCACAGGGCGTGTTGGCTGTGTTGTCACAACCTTGTTGATCAGAGAGTGAGAGCTTGCAGGAAGGGTAGAGGACGTCTTAGGCATCTACACTTTACGCAGCTTCCTGTTGTTCTGGACAGAGGAGGAGGGAGAGCTACCCCCTGCATGAAGCATGTCTTCATAAGCAGATTGGTCGAACTAGATGACCAAAATCTTCTTCGTCGATCTGATAGATACAGCATCGTGTTGAGCAATTGTTTTCTCGTCAGAGGAGAAAGTCGTCCCCAACAGAGTCGCCATCTTGTGTTTGAATAAACAAAATGAGGAAGAAGTGGGTTTATACGAAACCTTTCTTTTTTGCTTACAAACAAGAAAAAGAGTATAATTAATCCTATACGAGGATGTTAAGTACAATAAAAATAATTATGGGGAAGTATTGCTATAGGAGTTTGATCTGCGGTCGATCACTTTGTCCCTTAGACCACACGATGATGAAGAAGTGCTGTAGAAGAAGAAGAATCTTCAAAGGTTGCAAGTGTGATTGAATTCTCGTTGCCAAAATTGTCAATCAACACTCTCTGTCTGTGCTCTCTCTCTCTCTCTCTCTCTCTCTCTCTGATCTCCCTATGCTTCTGTCTGATCTCCGGCTCTCGGGTGTCTGTTTGATCATCCCCTCTGATTGTCGTTTTCTCCGCCCCATTTTTCTCTGCGACCAGGGGTCCCTATTTATAGAGAGCAGTCAAATAACTGTACAGTTGGCGTAGAAGCCAAACTGTGAAGAAAGTTGCATCTTTTATGCGGCGGTTATAATAACTGCTACCCACGTTCAAATAATCTTCTGGATCTGCGTATGACACGTGTCCCATTATAAGGTAACGCGTATAATTGCTTCTCGAAGATCACGGCATGCAAGCCACGTAGGTAACTGCCCCCTGCGTAAAGATGGTTGGCGTAAACGCCAAATAATTGTCTTGTTGGCGTAAAAGTCAAACTCTGCGTAAAACTCGATGATGCATAAATAGTAGATAACCAGCGTAAAATAACCAATTATCCATCACGATTGAGGTCTTGAGCGTATTCTGGGCTAAATAGCCTTATCACGTACCTTTGCAAATATAGCCTAAGCTAGCAAATTTCGAGAAGATAGCATACGGCGTACTCCTATAGTTAAAAATAGCCTGGTTGGCGTAAAATGCGAGGATGATGATGTGAGCGTATTAGTCACAGTTTTAGCTCTCCCAGTCAATCATCCATCACGACTGAAGTCTTGAGCATATTCCGGGCTAAATAGCCTTATCGCATACCTTTGCAAATATAGCCTGAGCTGGCGTATTTCGAGGAGATAGCATACGGCGTACTCCTATAGTTGAAAATAGCCTGGTTGGCGTAAAATGCGAGGATGGTGATGTGAGCGTATTAGCCATAGTTTTAGCTCTCCCAGTCATGACAAAATCTAAAGAATAGAACCAAATTTTGTGCATTGAATGTAGAGATATGCCTCTATCTCATGCATTAAATACAGAGATATGCCTCGAGCTCTGTATAGAAAATAACTTTTGACATGGCGTCTGATTTCGTCTTCATCTTGAGCGTAAAAACTCATTTCTGCCCATGTAGAATAGGCAGTGTATTATTTGAATGAGTAAAAATGACTTGTATCAAGAATATGTCACTAAACAACAGCCTGGGTCTTTGTGCAAAAATTATCATCACAGTCATCCTCTCGATCGTCGTGTAGTACTTTTTGTCAGGAGTCAGGTTCACTGTTTTGTCTGACAGATTCATCCAAGGAATACGAAGAGTTCCTCGTACAACTTTACACTGCATTAAAAGCAACGTATTTTAAACTTTACGCAGGAGGGTACAGTAACCTTTTACGCCAAAACAGCCTTAAAGCGCTGCTTTACGCGGACAGCTCTGAAGCTCTACTTTACGCCAAACAGCTCTGAAGCCCAGTTTTACGCCAAACAGATCTGAAGCCCTATTCTATGCGTGCAGCTCTGAAGCCCTATTTTACGCCACACAGCCTTGAAGCTCTGCTTTACGTGGACTTTATGTATGTTGGGGGTTTTGACTGTATAATACACGTACGATTCCCCAGCATATTTCATGCTTCTACAGTGACGTTGCTCAGCGTCCGCATAAGATTCGGGTGTCGACACCGTACGCGGAGTCGTGTAACGTCACTAGAGATTGATATCGTGACCCTATATATCTTCATGCTTGCATTATCAAGTACGTCATACCATATGACACTTGACACTGATCATGAGACAGAATCTTCCTGAGATATTCATGGTGATTCTGTATAGGTTACAGGATTCGTGACATAGATATTACATATGCTTAGCTATTATTATGACTCGCTGCATTAGTTAGAGGTCATGATCTTGCGTGTCATAGACATAAGACGTCGTGGACATGAGACGTGTGATTACATTGGATGGGGAGAGACACACAGGCTATAGGCTGATTTTATATATATATTATTACGGTGCCGTAGCCACTATAGTGTTAGGCCCACTACATAGTATAACTGCTATCGGCTCCCCGACATAGAGCTTGTAGTAGTCTCAGCCTGAGTTCTAGTGATGCTCTCATTTTGCATATCACTTAGCTGGTTACATAGTTTGCCCTATTGATACATTTTTATATACTGTATTTATTTGGCTTGAGTTATTATTGTACCTTGCTATGTCCCCTGAGGACCTGGAATCCGAATTATGTCCCCAGGTTTAGCAGATGAGATCTACCCCAAGATATACGGGACAGAAGCAGGCGCTGGAGAAGTACCAGAACCAGAGGACGAGGTGATCGCCGAGGATTTCTCCTGAGTATCTGGTTATTATACTCAGTTATTTATATTGTTAGACTCTTATGTCCTGTCTATTGAACTGCTGTATCAAACTCTTTATCGGGTTGTTTCCCGAGATATTTATTGAGACTTGTTGATTATTATTTTATCTTGATGAATCTGATATTGATTGTATTTATCTTCTGTGGATGAGATTAGTATCATAGACCTTTATAGTTGTTTTACAGGTTAAGTATACCATGATGGGTCCCTTAAATTGGGTTTGTCCATCGGTGTATGCTGCTGGCCATTGTCACGTGTCTAGTCCCTCGGTATTTTGAGACTAGGGCGTGACATGGTTTTTTGGTGGCCCATGCAGGTCAACGACTAAATTATTTCAGTTTCAACTAAGGAACTGAGCAAGCCTGCGACAAGGATAGGATAAGTTATAGGATCTCATCCACTTGATTGAATCGTTCTTGATCTCTATATCTGATTCAAAATAATTTCTTGACTTGCATCCTGTCTTGATTCCTCTGTGCGCCTCTTATAGTTTATTTTGGATGTAGAGTAATCGATCCACCAGCAAGCGACGAGACTCCTACAAGAATACCATAAGGTGTTATGGTTACCCATGAAGAAGAAGCGACACCAGTGGGGGGAGGTCAATCAGCTCAAAAATACAATCAAGCATATCAGCACGCCTCAAGATTCCTACGAGACGACATCCTACCACCACCGCAGTTTACTCCACTGATGCCTATTTTTCCACAAGGGCAGCCTTTGGACGGACAGCAGATATTTCAAATGATCTACCCAATGATGCAAGCCCAACAGTAAATTCAACAAGAGGCTCTGCGTCACGAGATGAAGAACTTGAGGAACAGCCTAATAACCGCACTAAAGCAGGCGAACCTACCAGCTCGACGGCCATTGACGGGATCTATCACCGATTTTCGCCAGCTGAAGCCCTGCGCCTTTTCTGGCAAGGAGGAGCCCACTGAAGTTCATGAGTGGCTCACAAACATTCAACATCAATTAGAAGCAGCTGAGCTTCCAAGGGAATGTTGGATGACTGCCGTCCGGATGTAGTTGACGGGCAATGCACATCACTGGTGGCTATCTGAGGAGACACGGCTCGGACCAGACCGAGTCACTTGGGAAGAGTTCTCTAGACTCTTTCAGGAGATGTACATTCCATTTATTGCTCGATCAGAACTTCAGGACAAGTTTAATCGCCTCACTCAAGACAATATGACAGTGGAAGAGTACAATGCAGAGTTTATCCGTTTGAGTCGCTTTGCCCCTACCCTGATCCCGACAGAAGAGGAGATGGCTGAGAAGTTCTTCGACGGACTTAAATTTGAGCTATAGAGACAGATTGGCTCTGTTGCACCTACTTCTTACTCGGATGTTCTTGCTGCAGCCCGACGCATGGAGCTCGTTACCAGGAGAGAGTCCAGCCTGAAGCGGCCTTTCACATCAGCACTAGCCAGAGCACCACAGGAAGAAGCTGCAAAGATATCTCACATGCACCAGCCACTCAGAGCATCTTTGTAGTTACTGCCTATATGTCAATATTGTGGCAAGCGAGGCCATTATGAGAGCAAGTGCAGACGCAAGTTGGGATTATGCTTGATTTGCGGATCTAACCAACATTTAGCCAAGGATTGTCTTGAGCATCGAGAGGGAGCACTAATGTTAAACCGACAAGCTTTACCAACACCGAGGCCACCTTTGGTGTCACGCCCTGGTCCCGCAGGGGCCGTTCGTCCTTGCTTTGGTCCCTACAGAACCGATCGTCCTCGCACGGACGTGATCCGTACAAGCCTAAAGTGCGCTTGCACAAGGCCAAAGCTTTGATACAAGGGCAAGTAAGCTATTCAATACTGAAGTAGCGGCACATATATTGCAGAAAAGTGAAGAACACAATGGCATATGAAAACAAGCTCTTTTATTGATATTCACAAGTATTACAAGCGGCGCATGGCCGAGGTTACAATTCGCTCAAGCACTCTATCTCTCGATTACAATGACACCGTTCCACACATTATATCCCTCTATATAAAAGCAACTCAAAGCAGGCACAACTCGATACGGCTCAAGGCATCGACTCCAGATTTCTGGTTCCTTGGGATGAGGTACGGCTATCGCTTCCACGGACGAACATGCACCTGAGAACAAGCAAACTGTTGGTGGGTCAGCAATTTATACAAGTACTGGTGAGATAAAACAACTGAACAAAAGCTATACCCCCTAAAACCCACACTAAGTAATCATGTGGCAAAATATTGCATTACTAGTGATCTTATTAGTTTTACTTAAGTTCATTTCATGCAGCTCAGAACTATAGTCAGATTACATCTTTTGAAAACATAACTTAGAAACAATTTGCATATTCAAACTTATAAGCATACGATCGGGGCAGTGCTTTATCGTGTAGTGCGCAGCATGTATTGCGCATCCAAAATCTAACTCTTTGGGGCAAAGTAGCATATATGAACTATCATTGAATCAAGCACACAAGTTGAACTATCAATCAGAGGTCGGTTCCCGAGAAACTCAGGATTAGTAGCGGTAATCCAGCTAACCAATGACTCACATTCTAATCCTATTAGCAGCTGTGACCGAGGTTTAGCTCTGCACTAATAGTCATTGTCTGACCGATGCAATGCATGAAGCACTAACAGATAATCTTTATGATTTAGACAAAATGAACAAGCAGGCTACACATAAACTCATATTTCTTACCCTATAGCCGAACGGTTATCCCTGCAGCAGACACACAAGTTAGCCACAATATGCATATATGGACAAACTTATGAATCAATCTTTTGGTGTCAACAATGATAGGTATGCAAGAAGGTAAACCTAGCATGCGCCCTATCTACATGATGGTCCATGAGTTTCCCCATTATTGGACAACAATACACCCCAAGATCCCGTAGGACCGGACGTCAGGGTGCTCTCACAATTCCTTTCGGACCGACCGATTCCCAGTGCCCCAGAAATCGATCGAGAGACTATTACCTTGTGCACAAGTTATCCGAGACCAATGCATAACAAGCAACATTCAAACCATATTCAATTATATTCATATTCACAAGCATATAACAATCTAATAGCACACCCCCCAAGATCCCGAAGGACCGGACGTCAGGGCGGACTATTAGACTCTTCTCTTTCACTTATTCAAGCAAACATATCTTTTCAACAATCTAATAGCACACCCCCCAAGATCCCGAAGGACCGGACGTCAGGGCGGACTATTAGACTCTCTCTTCCATTCATTCAGGCAAATACATCTCTTCACATATCTAATAGCACACCCCCCAAGATCCCGAATGACCGGACGTCAGGGCGCACTATTAGACTATGCTTATACGAATCAAGACTTATAGCAGTTCGATATAGCAAACAGACAAGCAAAATATATAATGGCAAGCACGATTGACTTCATATCTAACATGCAAAACTATCTTTTTCATTGCATATTATAAAGGGACATATTCACGCGATTCATTTACTTACTTTCTTAGCATAGCAAGGGTTCGTTCAATAGCTGTGTAGGTGTTTCTAAGCATGCAATATTTCTATCTTTCTTTTAGCAGCAATGGTTCTATTTCATTTCTGACAAGCAATACATATTCTCTAGTTAGGCAGCAGATTTGTTTCAATGACAAGCTATGTGAGTTCTTTTATTAGCATGCTGAGTCGGTTCTATCATTCTCTTATGAAAAAATTCTTCTTAAGCAAAGAAGCATTCAAAAACTCAGATTCATTATTAAGTCGTGCAAGAATCAGAGAATACAGTTCTGCCCACTCACTTTGATCAATCGGTCGGGAACTCTCCGAGAAGACTTCCGTTCGAGCAAGCAAGGCGATAACACTTGTACATAGCGTCGATGCGGAGCGGGGCGCTACATACTTACCCACCAACAAAGAGTTTCATCCTCGAAACTTAAGGAGAAACTCACGAAAATACAGAGCAGCGACAGTCCTCATCCCTTACCATCCAAAATCAAAACTCTAGCAATCATAACTCAATAAAACTCTAGCCAACAAAAATCACAAATCACATCTCAAGCAACAAAAATAAATCCAGAAAACTTTTGCCGGCAACTTTGAGAATATTTACGGACTTATTGTATGGAATGTTCATTGCATCTCACATCAGGCACATCTCAGAGTTGGAGGCAACGAAATGGGCAAAGAATCGAGTCGCTCTGATACCACTATGTTACGCCCCGGTCCCGCAGGGGCCGTTCGTCCTCGCTTTGGTCCCTACGGAATCGATCGTCCTCGCACGGGCGTGATGCCGTGCAAGCCTAAAGTGTGCTTGCACAAGGCCAAAGCTTTGATACAAGGGCAAGTAAGCTATTCAATACTGAAGCAGCGACACATATATTGCAGAAAAGTGAAGAACACAATTGTAAAATCCCTATTTCTAAAAACCGTATTTTTTATTAATTATT
Source organism: Iris macrosiphon (assembly GCA_036927795.1). NCBI lineage: Eukaryota > Viridiplantae > Streptophyta > Magnoliopsida > Asparagales > Iridaceae > Iris > Iris macrosiphon. Next base: position 71,399,610 of record JAYESA010000014.1, read on the forward strand.
AATTTAATTGTAGTAATTAGTGGCTAATTAGGAGAAATAGATTTTTATTAATTTTTATTTTAGGTGTCCGTACATTTGGAAGATTTATGGGACCATTAGAAATTTTTCTGAATATATATATATATATATATATATATATATATATATATATATATATATATATATATATATATATATATATATATATATATATATATATATATGCATATGCATATGCATATATATATATAATTGAAAAAAGGAAAAGAAAAGAAAAAGAAATATATTAATAACTAAACTATTCACTTATTAATAACCAAACTAATAACCTAAAGCAAACTACTACCCATTCCCATATTAGCATTCTCAGCCGTCCCTTAACAAATTTCCAATAGGAATTCCCACAGCACCTTTCTTTTCCTTTAGCAAAATCCCCATGCAAACCCGCCACTTTCTAAAATAAGCAGCAGCAAAACCAAACCACCCCCCCTTAGACCCGCGGAATCAACCCGACTCCCCTCTCACCCATTCATATATATATATATATATATATATATATATATATATATATATATATATATATATATATATATATATATATATATATTATTTTTCTAAACCCTAAACCTGATCATCCAGACCCTCCTCTTCTCATCTAGACCTAGGGAGCGCCGCTACCGCAGCCGGAGAACCCCGCCAGGCCGTCCAAACAAATTCCGATGACCGCGACCCCGCGCACTGCAGATTCCCACACGAGGTACCTGTGTTCCAGAGTTATTTTCCGTCGACTCGCTCAACCAAATGCCACCCCATATTCACCGGTATGCTCACCCCTTAAACCTCTTCCATATCTGTGTGTTAGTAGACCTCGAACAACATGTAACCCTAGGCAAAAACAGCGCCAAAGTTGGCGGACACAGACCGAATTCTGGGATCGCAGAAAACTACAGTGACCACCCATGTTTCGGAGTTCGTATCTCCCACCACAGAGATCCGAATTTGATGATTCTTTTTGGTATGCGTAGACCACTTGACCTAGTTTAATTTCTGTTAAATAATCCTAGATTATTAACTACTATAGACAGAATTAAATTCGTTGCAAAACCCCGCAAACCCACTTTTCTAAATTTTCAAAAGTTGTGAAACAAAGCGCGTCCGGCCGAACGGGACCGCCTCGCCGTATACCAAGTGTACCAAACAATGCACGCAGCATAACCGGACACGTAAAAATTTACAGAAACTGATTCGGATGCGTGTGCGCGCCGAAATCAGCCCGTATCCGCGGACACATCCCGTGTCGCAACTTTTGTGGAAGTCGCGCGCATTTTGTGCACGCTCGTCAGATTATGACGAAACTTACGCCACTGGACTCGTGGTAACACGCTGGTTCTGTGACCCAATTTTCACACAATTCTGAGATAGTTGACCAAGTCGCCAATTGGCGGGCCCTACGGTTGACTTTTTGGATAAAATTGTGTTCGGCTCATCGGAATCCACATTTGGACATACCGTTTGGTTTGTATTGACATCTAGAGTTGTTTGACCTATAATTTGTCCCATTTAGAGACTGTTATCCTTGGTACATTTTTTGGTGCAAAGTGGGCCACACGTGGACTCCACTTTTACTCGAAATTACCGTTTTGTCCCTGTGTCCAAATTGGACGAAAGGAAAGTACTTTTTAGCTATTTTGCTTATTCTGGGAACGTTGGTGATATTTATTTCAGCATCCGGAGACGTTCATTCTGAGACCGTAGCTTCTGACTTTTGGTGTGGACATCGGGACATTATATTTTTGCAGCTTTATTGCCAGGCAAGATACCTTGCCAAATTGTTTACAGTATTTTGCTTGCTTAGTATATTTCTGTATATTTATTGCATTTATGTATAGTTCTTGCATGTGTAGTTTTTCTTCAGTCATTACTATGTATTAGATATGTTGACACGCACATGGCACATAGTATCATGAGAGGACAATCATTAGGCGTATGGGCTTTTAACCACTCTGGTAAACTGTAGTATATTGCTCGCACTACGGGCGTGTGTCGCGCTGGTCGCTACCCCCGTGGTATATCGATTTCTGGAGTCTCGCTGGTCGCTACCCCCACGGTATATCGATTTATGATGTCCATTGATGTGTGTGTGAGTTGTGAGGTAGATCGAGTAGCCTACCCTTGCCCATACGTCAAAAAGTTGTCCACATTTGCATTTATATAGATTGTCTTGTACAGCGTACTTATTTATTTTCAAATATTATGCATGTTCACTGTATTCAAATTGGCTTGCTTCTATGTATCTTATTATGTCCCTCTGAGGACCTGGTCCCTTGCCAGGTATAGACGACCAGGAGTATCCGCAGGAGTACGGTCCTGGACCTGACGTATTATTTTTTGTCGAGGAGGTATTACCTTCTGAGCATCGTTGATTAGCTAGCGATGGATCTTTTTAGCTGATACATTGCTGACATTATTTTATATTGGAGATTTTATACCCCTCTCTCATTTTAGTTTTGGATATAGTCTTTTGGTAGTGGATTTGTCTCCACCCGACTATTATTTTGGATATTTCAGACTCCTTATTCTAGTTTAGTATTTCTTTTCTATGACTTGTTGTGTGGATGAGATTAGCATATCTGTGACTTGTGACATTATATATACCACATGTGAGTTTATATTCATTCTATAGCGTACATGTGTATTATGGTGTCCATATATTGGAGTTGCCATATACATACGGCTGGCATGCTTACGTGTTCCTAGTCCTACGTATTTTGGGACTGGGGCGTGACAACAATGACATATGAAAACAAGCTCTATTCACAAGTGTTACAAGCGGCGCATGGCCGAGGTTACAATTCGCTCAAGCACTCTATCTCTCGATTACAATGACACCGTTCCATACATTATGTCCCTCTATATAAAAGCAACTCAAAGTAGGCACAACTCGATACGGCTCAGGCATCGACTCCAGATTTTCGGTTCCTTGGGATGAGGCACGGCTATCGCTTCCATGGATGAACATGCACCTGAGAACAAGCAAACTGTTGGTGGGTTAGCATAGCAAGGGTTCGTTCGATATCTGTGTCGGTGTTTCTAAGCATGCAATATTTCTATCTTTCTCTTAGCAGCAATGGTTCTATTTCATTTCTGACAAGCAATACATATTCTCTAGTTAGGCAGCAGATTCGTTTCAATGACAAGCTATGTGAGTTCTCTTATTAGCATGCTGAGTCGGTTCTATCATTCTCTTATGAAAACATTCTTCTTAAGCAAACAAGCATTCGAAAACTCAGATTCATTATTAAGTCGTGCAAGAATCAGAGAATACAGTTCTGCCCACTCACTTTGATCAATCGGCCGGGAACTCTCCGAGAAGACTTCCATTCGAGCAAGCAAGGCGATATCACTTGTACATAGCGTCGACGCAGAGCGGGGCGCTACATTTGGCAACCCAGGCAGCACTTTTTCAGCAAGCCCAGCAACAGCAGAGGACACCACCATAAGGACGTGGACAAGCTTTTGCAATGACAATGAAGGATGCACAGACTCGTGGATTAGCGAATGCGCATAAGATTTAAGTTTTATCATAGATATCTATTCCTAGTAATACCATAGCACGTGCCTGTTAATTCATTTCCCTAGACTAAACCTAGTATTTTGAACTTGTTAGTAATTGATACCCTAGTTTTCCTAAGCTGTAGTTTTTTTGCCCTAACCCGATTCCTTTACTCTTGAATTACCTAACTTTCATTGTCTAGGAAAATACTTTATTCCTTCCCTATGTGTTTTGCTTAACCCTCATCCTTCGATTTTTCCTTGATCATGATTCTTTGTTTGTGTCGTGCTTCGAACACGTCTTGCAACCGCGTCATCTCTTCTGACAGGTTATGTTCCGTTTTTTTAATTGCAAGGACGCGATTCTTTTAAGGAGGGTAGATTGTAAACATCCGAATTTTTCAGAAATAAAAAATAAATTTTCAGAATTTTTCTGGAATTTTTAACTTATTAAATTAAATATTTTCTGGTATTAAATAGATTTTATAATTTTATTAAATATTAAAATATTCTAAAATAATATTTTTGAGTGTAAAATAAATAATTAGATATAGTGTAATTTTTTTGGAATTTATTGGACCCAAAAACTATTTTTAAAGACCTAAAAACAAAATTTTTAAATAAACCAAAATAAACCAACCTGAACCGAACCGAACCAGTTTAAACTAATTAAACCAACCTAACCCAAACCAACCCTAATGGGTCAGATTTGAACCCGAGCCGTACCCGCTAACCCGTACCCAACCCAAACCCTAATGGATTGGGTCGGATTCAGATTGAACTCGACCCAACAACCCAAAACCCGACCCGTCCCTTAAATTTCTGCTACAGTAAATCCTTCGTCTCCCCGATCCCCTCCCGCCGCTCTGACTTTCGGACGATTCCCTCGCCGTTCAACCGTCACCGTCGTCGCTCTATCTCCTCGCCCTTCGCCTCCCCGTCGACCGACGACCTTTCCCCTCCCAGCAACCGCCGTGCCCCCTCTCCTCCCCGGCCTCTCTATAAAACCCACCCCCGGCCACCGCTGACACCACCCTCACACCCACCGCCACCGACTTTGGCCTACCGAGCTCCCCGCAGCGATCACCGACCTTCCCCAACGCCGATGACGCCTCTGCCCCGACCTTCTGCGAAGAACCCCGCTGCCGACGACCAGCAGCTGAGCAGCCACCGTCGATCGAGGAGCACCGCCACCACAACGCTACCCGCCGCCGACGTGCGCCGCGCCACCTCGCGTACGCGTTGAATAGTCGTTTTCGACCTCTGTTCAGGTAAAAATTTCTCTCTCCTTGCCGCGTCGTTTTTCGAACAGACTGTTGCGTCATGTTCGCTACGTGACCCTCTCGAAACACGTGCAATCAGTTTGGGGTATCACGTCCTGTGTTGGTCGCAAACTGCGACGCAAAACCAGAAAAATATTCCCAATTATAGACTTTCAGAATCTGGCCCAAACTCACAAGTTCACGACCGTTTTGCATACAACCTATTTAATAAATTCAAAATTTACTTGAATAGTAATTTAGACCATATAACCAAGTTTTAAAACCATATTTTAGTTTAATTTATTGTGTTGTAGATTGTAATTATTTCGCGAGTAAAAATGACCAAAAATTTTGTTATTTAAAAACCCAAATTTTTCTGAACTGGGTGCGCCCCGCTAAACGAGGCAACTTGGTCGTGTGTAAATTTCACCAAAAGGTGCGCATCGTCAATACAGACGTGTGGGATTTCGCGGAAGTTGATTTGGATGTACACCGGAATCAACGCGTATCCGTCGACAACGCCCCGTATCGGTCCTATTCTGAAACTCATTGTAACTTTGTGTGTGCTTGTCGTTTCGAAACGAAACTTACGCCATCGTACTCGTAGCGATACGTAGGTCATGTGACCCAAGTTTGATTCGATTCTGAGAACGTTGACAAAATCCCGTATCGTGGGCCCCACGGCTCCACTTGACGGACAATTTTATGATCGGCTCATCGGAATCCAGTTATAGACATTCCGTTGGGTTCGTATCATCATTCTGGACTTGTAGACACTAAGTTGGATAAATTTGGAGAACTTTGTCTCTGGCACATTTTTCGGTGCGAAGTGGGCCACATGTGGACCCCGCTTTGACCAGAAACTATCAATTTTGCCCTTGTGTCCAAATTGGACTTATGGATAGGCAATCCTAGCTATTTCATATCTTCTGAGCATGATGGTAATATTTATTTCAGCATTCGGAGGAGTACTGGAAGATCCCGCTGATACCGGAGCGACTATTAGAATTCAAACCCCAAGCAAGTGTACCTGGCCAATCTTGTAGTACTTGCTTCATAATATTCTCTTGATTTATTTATATGATGTATCTGTTCAACCTAGGACCGTATGACGTTGCTTAGTATCCAAATAAGATTCGGGTGTCGACGTCGTATGCGGAGTCGTGTAACGTCACTAGAGATTGATATCACGACCCTATATATCTTTGTGCTTGCATTATCAAGTACGTCATACCATAGGACACTTGACACTGTTCTTGAGACAGAATCTTCCTGAGATATTCATGGTGATTCTGTATAGGTTACAGGATTCGTGACATAGGTATTATATATGCTTAGCTATCATTATGACTGGCTGCATTAGTTAGAGGTCATGATCTTGCGTGTCATGGACATAAGACGTCGTGGACATGAGACGTGTGATTACATTGGGTGGGGAGACACACACAGGCTATAGGCTAATTATATATATATTTTATTATGGTGCCATAGCCACCATAGTGCTAGGCCCACTACATAGTATAACTACATAGTACCGGCTCCCCGACACAGAGCTTGTAGTAGTCTCAGCCTGAGTTTTAGTGATGCTCTCATTTTACATATCACCTAGCTGGTTACATAGTTTGCCCTATTGATACATTTTTATATACTATATTTATTTGGTTTGAGTTATTCTTGTACCTTGCTATGTCCTCTGAGGACCTGAAATCCGGATTATGTCCCCAGGTTTAGCAGAGGAGATCTACCCCGAGATATACGGGACAAGAGCAGGCACTGGAGAACTACCAGAACCAGAGGACGAGGTGATCGCCGAGGATTTCTCCTGAGTATCTGGTTATTATACTCAGTTAATTCTATTGTTAGACTCTTATTTTCTGTCTATTGAACTACTGTATCAAACTCTTTATCGGGTTGTTCCCCGAGATATTTATTGAGACTTGTTGATTATTATTTCATCTTGATGAATCTGATATTGATTGTATTTATCTTCTGTGGATGAGATTAGTATCATAGACCTTTATAGTTGTTTTATAGCTTAAGTACACCCTGATGGGTCCATTCAATTGGGTTTGCCCATCGGAGTGTGCTGCTGGCCATTGCCACGTGTCTAGTCCCTCGGTATTTTGGGATTGGGACGTGACACCGCCCATGGAGTTTTATGCCGCAACTGTGGGCCGCGCATGAAGTTTCATGTCGCAGCAGTGTGTCGAGCGCATCATACCCTTGTCGTGCGCATTAGTAGCCGTGCGCATCAATCATTGCCGCGCAGCGCACCGCACTTGGATTTTCTTACTGCAACAGTGCGCCACACACAGAATTCATGCCGCACGTAGTGCGTTGTGCGCATAATGACCCGAATGCCTGTTTTTGCCTATTTAAGCTATTTTTTGGCTAGAATTTCGTAAAACTCAAAACATAAAAGTTGTAGATCTCTATTTTTCCTTTCCAAATCTTTTTGAATCACCTCATATGGAGTTCACATGTAAGAGTTATCCCCAATTTACTATATTGTATCATTTTTCTTATGCATAAATTATTTTAGCCCAGTTGAGTATTGGAGCATTGTTGGATGTTGTGCTTCCCTATATTAACACGTGATTTGGATCCTCACGACACTGTGAAAATGTTTGTGTATGATAATTCATTGCATTTTGGCATCGGACACTCGAGTGAGTATTACCCCATGTGACTCGTCATTCTAGGATGTTCTCAAGTATCCACGACTCGATAACTTAAAATAATTTAGTAATGATTAAACAAGATAAGATTCACCAGATCATTGGGAGGAAAGAATATTGTGCTACCGGCTACCCCGATCTCCAAGGGCCCCATGCAGCATGGAATCACCCTGCTAGGCAGGAGTTCTATGACTGACCAAGTTTACGCGTGTTGCGGCACATTACAAGACAAGTTTATGTTTATAAGACAAGTTTATGATTCACAAGTTTAAGTTTATTTTCACAAGCTTTAGTTTATGCTTACAAGCTCGAATTTATATTTATGACAAGTAACTAGTTATGTTGTAGTGTTGTTGAATGTGCATTTAAGTTTACTCAACAAGCGTACCCTTGGCCATTCGAGTTGACTGCAGTGTCGGTGGTAGCAATATTCTTAAAATATGCATTAGTAATTAATGCATGTGACAACCTTAGCTAGTTAATCGTAGCAAGCCGTATAACTGTTTGACCGTACGATAATTTTTATTATAGCTCGCTCTTCTAGTTTATTTTTCTCTCGACACGTGGTTAGAGTGCAAAGTCCTTCTCGGGTGAAGTACTACAACCCCGGTCCTTATTTGGTTTAAGGGTTGTGGTCTCGATCCAGAGTAGTTCCTATTCTTTCTTGTCGTTCGTCGCCTTTCTCTTCCTTATAGCACTTGTTATCAGTTCTATCATTATATTTTAAGACAAGTACATTGGTACAGTACAAGTCTCGATCCACATTTATTCTTATATGTCACTTTTCTGCTAATGTTGTGATATGTTTTGTCTATCACCTTGATCTCTTTTATGGTACTTGTTGCTTGGGGTTCTGACCCCACTGGTTTTGTATGGCCAGATTACCCCGAGGAGAACCAGGATCCACCGCACTTCCAGCAAGATGGCTCGCACTCGTAGGACTGTGGCCGAAGCTCGCGAGTGGGTTTTCTTCTTCCACTCCTCGTAGTGTTATCTCATTTTGTGGTATTTTAGCAAGAGGCAGTGTTAGCCCCTTATTTTGAGATTACTTCTCTGACTTCGGTCAACATGATGTATATATTAGACTATGGCTGGTATATTTGATCATGTATAATTATACTCTGCTAGTGGAACATTTTGTATTCACTAGCTTCATGATCATATGTGACATGTAATTTGTGACGCCTCTTTACTTTCATGTATGATATACTCTTATACTTAAGTTGATGGATTGAGATACTAGGATTTGTCGGCCTTAGGACTGACGTCATAACATGTTAGAGTTTACCCATATATCTTCTAGACAACCTTAACACATTGCAGATTATTTCGATATTCTGTAAGGTGCGGTTGGCCATGTCAGTCATCGTATTTATCCAGTATTCTGGGAGCGGGACGTGGCAAGGAGGCTGCCAGAGAGGGAGGGAGAAGAGAGAGAATGGGAGAGTGATACTTTGCATGAGTATAATTGTCATTTCAGGCCAAAATTAACTTCTGTTAACATCAAAAATTAATTGGATGTAAACTAAGCCAAAATAAAAAGACGATATTTTTTTAAAACGAGGGGTTATTTTTTGTAAAAAGTGGTAATCTTAGGAGAATTTTTGTACTTTACCCAACTATAATCAAACACCTCTTTTAATTCATGTGGTTAAGGTGGATGAGTTTGCTTAGGTTCGATTTTCAATGACGTTATTTATAGCAAATTAATTTTTTTTACGTAATATTAATTTTTTTAAATAAACGATGAAGTATTTATAAACAGCTTAAATATTTCAATCTTAAACTGTTTCAAGCGTGAGTAAAAATATTTTTTTTAAAATAGATAATAAAATATTTATAAATAATTTAGACTATTCATTTTTACGCGGTTTCACGTCTCAGTAAAAGGTGAGCAGAGAGGATATTTTTTTTTGTAAATTATAAGGGCACTACTACTATTACTTGGGGCTAGCCCATTGAAAATTTACAAAAAATTACAAGTTTGCCATCCTAAAAGTTACTTGGGACTAGCCCAAATATTTATCATAGATAATTACAAGTTTGCCACTCCCAAACTCGGGACTGTTATAATTAGGACTGTCAAAATTTTGACAGTCCTACCACTTGGATGGATTGTCAAATTTTTGACAGTCCTACAAATTGTTAGGACTGTCATAATTTTGACAGTCCCACAAGCTATGTGGACTGTCAAAATTTTGACAGTCCTAATTTTAACCCACTGAAAATTTTATATAAAACTAGGACTGTCAGGATTTTGACAGTCCCACAAACAATAAGGACTGTAAAATTTTTGACAGTCCTTATTTTAATTGTCAGAATATTTTTTTTTAGTTTTTTTTTATTTAGTTAGTTTTGGATTTTAATTTTTTTTATTTAGTTTAACATCCAAAACAAAATATGTTATTATTGAACAAAAAAAAAAATCTACCGTACGAATATTACGTCTGCCATCGATCAGACTTCGAACGGCCATAGCTATTTGTTTTCAAATCGTTTTTGGTCACACAATAGGTTGATTTGTATGTTTTCGACGAGAGTAACACAATTCGTGTAGAGAAAATTTTCATCCGAAGTAAGACGTACATATTACAGGCAAAAATATAAAATATAAAACTTTAAAGTATCATAACTTTTGACTGGAAGATCGAAACAAGCTCCAGTTTGTGCCAAAATGACCGTATGAAAAAGTACTTCGGGATAAATGGTTTTACCGTTTGACGGACTTTTCAAATTTTTAGAATCGCAAAAAAACGATGTTTCGACCTCCAAATTTTACTTTTGGTATTTTTTTACAAACTATTTAATGTACCAATAATAAATTTACTATTTTAAATAACAGAATACTTTAACAAATTTTAAGGATATAAATTTGGGATATTTTAAAATTTTGATACATATCGACAATTGAGTTAATTTATTTTAATTTTTAGTTAATTTTGAAATTTCGATTCAGTAAATTTACTGTTAATTTATTTTATTTTTATTTCGTTAAAATATATTTTCTTAAATAAAACATAAAATTAACAAAATAAATTGGCCCCCCCCCCACCAATTAACAAAATAAATTAACAGAAAATAAATTTTAGGACTGTCAAAATTTTGACAGTCCTAAAAATTCAACATATATTTTTAGGACTGTCAAAATTTTGACAGTCCTTCCAATTGGTAGGACTGTCAAAATTTTGACAGTCCTAAAAATCAACATATATGTCAAATTTTGACCGTTCTTCTATTTTTTCTTTTTCTTTTTTGGTTTCTTTTCTTTGTCATTATGTTATTATTCTTGTCTTCCGGCAGCGGAGTGGAGGACCTGGTGGTAGCGACGGAGGAAGGAGGGGAGGGGGGAGCGGCGGACGCCGAGGGTGCCGAGATAGTCGAGCAACGAAAGGGGGTACGAGACGGAGGAACGGGAGAGGAAGGGGGCAGCGGGAGGCGCAGCGGGAGTCGGAGGAGGAGGCAGAGGCGGCGACGGCGACGACGACGACGGGAGGCGGCGGTGGAGGACGGGGGAGGAGGCGGAGGAGGAGGGCTCCGACAAGAAAGGGAGGAGGGAGGAGAACTCCGGTGGAGATGGAGGAGAACTCCGGTGGAGATTAGGGGGGTTTGGACTAGTATAAGTAAACTAATGGGCTAGTGTGAGTAAACTTTACTCATTAATGGGCTAGCCCAAATCCTGGACTAGTCTCCTCTATATAATGCCAAAACTAGGCTTCACCGTGAAAATTTTTCGTTCCAAAAATACCCTTCAACATATTTAGTAATTAAAAAGAATACCCACAATAAATTCCACTGACAACAATTTAAGAGATGCAATAATGACAACTATTTACGGAAATCAAAGGGTTCATGCTATTTGCTAAGTCTTTTAAATTGTTACCAAAGAATTCGAAGGGTTGAACCATTAACCTATATAATTAAAAGCAGTAGAAATAAACTAACTCATCAACATCATTCACTTCAATATACGTGCAAAGCGTGCATATATACTAGTCCCAAGTAATAATAATAGTGCCCTTATAATTTGCTTTTTTTTTTTTTTTTAGGTGAAACGAACGTAACTAGTTATAGTTAATTCGGCTCACAATTGCATCTATGTTTTTTGCTGGAACTGTAACCACTACAAACGCTACAAAGAAAGCTTTATTTATTTATCCGGATCCGAACTGCTATCGGATCCGAACCGGTCTATCTTAAGCTTTGGCACAATCTCGATCTCTCTCTCTCTTTTAGCGAAACCCCCATTTTCGAGTTCGAAGACATTTCACTCTCGTCGGCAGGCTCTAGTTCAAGACGAAAGATTCGACCATCGTAGAAAGCTTTTGCAAATCAAAGTAAGGTCGACCAAAAGCCCTTATTTAATTAACCAGATCGCTGATTTTTCTAGAATTTGTAGCGTGTGATTTCTTTTGGGCTTTTTCTGATCCGATTTTGTAAGGGTTATAAACATAATTGGGATTGGTAATCTCGCGAATTATCGTTTTTTTGTTGTTGAATTTTTTTTTAGTAAGATCTTGAGAGAGTTTTGTTTAGATGCGCTTTTATATTATTTATTTATTTTTACTTTTGATGTTTGAAACCTACTTAGGCTCAAGTTGACTTTGGACTGGGTTCTTCTAATTGGGGCACATAGATTTGGTGTAGTTATCAGCACTGTAGAGATGTCTAGCTTTGTTCGGGTCCCCTTACTATGTGGAGAAACCCGGGGTTGCTGACGAGCTACTATTCGAAGAAGAAGGTTTGGGAATCGAAGGTGTCGCCACAGTCAATACTACTAGGGTTTCTGAATTCTGGATCGTAATACCCAACCGAAGTTCAGGTTATCTTCAAACTAAGATCCGGTTGTATTGAATCTGATGGCAAAAGATTTGTGCCGGATTTTAGGTCTTGGGATTTGGGCTATGTGGTAGCTATCCTTGATGCATAATTTTTTTGATTTTATCTGAATTAATTTGGCGCTATAAGCATCTCTGTAGATCTCATTGGAAAAGGAAGGGAAAAAACTCTAAACCTTTTTAGTGCCACCTCGGTGGAAAAACGATTCATTTCACTGGTATATAGTGGATTCTATTTGAGATTTTAGGATCCGCTTCTAAGAGTTATTCCCACGTTTTCCTACACAAAAGGAATTAATTTCTCTCTTCATCTTTTACACAGATGTTTTCTGTGACATTTCCTTCTGTGGAAAGAAAGCAATATCTATGCAACTTTGGTGAAAAGAAGCGGAGAAGATCGGATTATGTAACATGAAGGAGGGATTCTCACTCCCTTTTTTTTTTTTTTTCAGATTTGGGTTTCCACGCAAAATTTGGTGTGTGCTTTTGGATTTTCTGTGGTTTGTGATTGTTGGTTTGAGGCATCATCCTTGCGAGTTTTTGTTAGTCGAAATCAAGGTGAACGAGATTCGATGAATCGTCTCAGTTCCCAATACTGTCCCAGTCAGCCTAAAATACCCATGCACAAATTTAGGCCATGGAATTATATATTTGCTTGTTAGCACGGCTTGCTTCTAGTGACTGCTTGAAGTGCAAATAATTTTTCCCTTCCAGCCATAGGGTTGTAATTTTTTTTTTTTGAGATAATGCTATTCATTAAAGACCGTCCCTATCCTAGTCTATACTAGTACTAGGACCCCCTCCTATTCCCATTCTTTTGTCCCCCATTCCTATTTTTATTTTGTCTTGGTTGAGATTGAACCCACACCATAGGGTTGTAATTGTGTCTAATTTGTCAATCCCTTTACCTTTCATACATTTGCTGGTTGCTACCTCATGCTATTTGTATTCAGACTCTGCTACCTTGAACTTTTAGAAAAAAATTAGGAGACCGGAGTACAAAATCTTTTTTTGGATTTTTTTTTTGCATATAATTCCCTTAAATCTACTCTATTTTTAAATAAGTCTCCTAAATGTTATGAATTACTTAAAAAAAAAAACCCAAAAATCCTAAAAAAGAGAGTTATGAGTCCAATAAAGTTGCCTTTCTGTTAACATTGACGCAAGTATAAATTTTTGACGGTTTATCAAGCATGTGTCCAACCCGTAGATGTCGATGCCACCTCAAGAAACCGTTGACGACCCCTTCCTCCTTCACGACTGTTCTTACGCCACCCCTTCCTCTATCTATCATCCTCTTCCTCTCCCGCTACGTCACCTCCTCGTTCACCCCTCTTTTTATTATTCTGCTTCCAACAACAACATAGCAACCTTGTCATTCTACTCTCCCTCCTTGTTCATTACCCTTTACTCTCCCTCCTTGTTTATTACCTTCTTTAGTATTCTCCTTCCATTAACAGAGTAACTATTTTTATTCAGACTTTTCTACCTTGAACTTCTTGAAAAAAGATGCAATTTCTTGAATAATTAGGGAGATGGAGAAAAAAGATGCATTTTTTTTTGGGTTTTTGCATACAAGTTCCTTAAATCTACTCCATTTTAAGTAAATCTCCCAAATCCTACAAATTACTTAAAAACTCCAAAATTACTAAAAATAGAGTTATAAGTCCATCTAGTTACCTTAACTCATTTGAAATGAGAATATTCCATTGACATTGATGTAACTAGATTTTTTTGATCGATTTGTTCTCTTCGCATTTGTAACCAACCCGTAGATGTCGATGCCATCTCAATCAAGTTTTTTAAGGCGGCGCGAGGTGATGAGACGCCAAACTCCTAAAAGGCTTAGGCACCAAGGTAGCGAGGCGGGAACCTCAAGACTAAAATGGGGTGTGCAGTATGTAGGTTAAGGCGAAACATGTAATTGCTAGAACTTATGTTACTCCAAGTTATAGACAACCATGATTACCTAAATCCATCATATAAGTAGCGAATGCCATGGTGTTTTTTGGGCACAACTACTCAAATTTAATACATGATATGATATCTTTGTGTCTTGGAGTATTTATGATGTACCCGATATGTGTCCAACACGACATGAACATGGCATGAATTTGGAGTGTTTGTGCTTCCTAAACTGTTTGTGAGGAGTCGAGTAGGGAAATACTCTACTGCAGAGAAGAAATAAAAAAGAGAAGAGAACGAGAGATGCACATTGGAGATCAACCTCCATCAGAAGTCATCGTCAACATCGAGATCCTTGGACCTTGGCATAGAGAAAAATAAAAAGAAAGAGAGAGAGTGAGAGAGAGAATGACGAAATGTGTGATTGAGAGAGAATTATTTAGTTGGTAGAGTTGAAAATAAAGATAGGATACATTGGGTTGGATAAACACAAGGAAAAGGAATCGAGCAAAAACTATTCTTTCTACCAAATTCTCTAATGTTTATATTAAATTATCAATAATATCTGTAACTTTATTTTGCCTGTGATAGGTTCCAAATTCAAAATATGGCTTAGGTGGAGTTTTTACTTGGCAACTATAGAAAGATAGTCCCACATTAGAAAAAAACTCTTTGAGTATCTCAATATATGCTAATATTGGCATCTTCGGGGCCATGGAAAAAATAGCTTATTAGTCCTACTTTTACTTGAGTTTGGAGTTTAGGCATTATTTTTTTTTCCTTTGTTTCCAAAAATAGAAAAACAGATATAGCTATGCTTTCTATTGAGGTAAGCACGTAGGGTGTGGTGGCCCATGTGGGTGCCATGATAGGGTGTTTTTCTAGAGGAGCTAAGTTTAAACTCAAAGAAACATTAATGTTTTTTGTCACTCTTTGAAAAATTCTCATAGGAGCTGTCCCGTAGGGACTTAGCGACTCGGACTCGGACGAAGGGCGCAAAGTGGCACTTTGATGACACGCTTTGCACTTCACTCGTACGCATCGGACGCGAGACGACGCTTGTCCGTGCGCTCTTTTCTGCACTAGTTGTAGCGCGGTTGTACGCGGCTGCGCGACATCACGACTGCAAGCCTGCACGGTCTGTGCGGCAGCACGACTGCAAGCTTGCGCGGTCTGTGCGCCTACGAGCTTGCGTGGCTGCTAGCCTGCACGGCTTTGCGACAACGAGCCTGCGTGACAGCGAGATCTGCACAGTCTGTGTTGAATCTACGCTGATTGCTCCGAGTAGTCTGTTATGATAGGTACTAAATTCAAATTGATCCTAATTTTTTTGGGATTTGATTTAATTGATCCTTATCTTACCATATTTGGGCAGCGGTTGGATTAGGGTTAGCGTTTACACCTCTCCCTAGTCCCTATATATACTCTCTTAGTGGCCCTCATTTGGAGGGAACAAAAGAGAATAGGAGAGAAGCTGTGGCCACCATCTCTGTCTAAGGAGTTCGTCCGTTCGAGTTCTTTACAGAGGTGACAAGATAGCGTTCCAGAAGTTCATCAATTGAACTTGCTGGTTCATGAGAGCAGATCGTCTAAAAGAGGGCGAATCTTGCTTTGAGCAACAGTGGACTTCATCACCCTAGCATGCAACTTTAATTTCTGTCTTCTTCTATTGTTGTAATCATTTTATCCCATTGTAGCAATTGCGATTGCAAAGATAAGAAGATATTTATGTTTCTATTTGCTTTCATCTTTGCAATTTTCAGTTTCCAAAGAAAGTCTACTCTGATTACATAAGACCAATAATGGCAGTAATCGACTCGTGATCTTTATTTGTTTCAAATTTGTGAGTCCATCTTTGTATCTCGAAAATAACAGTCTCAGAGCAAGATCCAGCAACAAAGATGGAGAACCATGCAAGCCTTCTCGACACAAGTTTTAACAAACTTGAAAAGTTTGACGGGAAACACTACAACATTTAAGAAGATGAAGATTTTTTTGAATCTTCAACTTGTAAATATTGGATATGTGTTGACAGATCTTGATCCAACAATTCCAGAAATTAATGATATGCTTGCAATTGCTACCGCGATAGACAAACAATACAAGTGGAAGAAAGACAACCACCTTTGCAAGCTATTGATCCTTAACGCCATGGATGACTCAATTGTGGAATCATACAAGAAGAAGGTCAATGCTAGAGAAATTTGAGTCTCTCAAAAAGCACTATAAGTCAGATAAGAAGATGTCCAAGATCCATCTCATTGACAAATTCATGATAATGCAATTTGAAGATGAGAAGGTCATGATGCCGAAAGTGAAAGAGCTGTTGGAGTTGCAGCAGAAACTTGAAGAGGAAGTCATGAAGCAAGAAGACAAGTCCATGGTAGGGGCTATCGTCTCCAAATTTCCTCCGGGTTGGATCAAATTCAAAACTAACATGTATCAAAAAGATGGAAATTGAGTTAGAAAATTTTCTGCACTGGATCCATGTTGAAGATGAATCCAGGAGACAGCTGAAGATGGATACTCTGTCCAAACAGTTTGCTAAGACAAATATGTAACAGTCCAGAGATTCCAAGGGAAACATAAGGCATTTTACAACAGCAAAAAGGATTCCAACCATCTAAAGGTGAGTCGGCTTCTTTCAAGCCAAAGTCCAAGAGCGACGAAGCTTGCTTCAACTGTGACAAGAAGGGCCACTATAAGAAAGACTGCAGGTCTAAACCAAAACCAAAACCAAAAGAATAAAGTGAGCTTAATTTGGTTGCTATGATTTCGCAGGTTGACTCATGTGGTATGGACACTGACGGGTCGGTGGACACGGTGCATATTTCCATGTGTTCTCAAAGAGGGAGTAGTTTACCACATACAAGCTTACATCAGAGAAGGTATCAATGGCGAACAAGTCATAAGCTGAGGTTCTGGAAATCGGAACAGTAGTGCTGAAGCTGACTTCAGAGAAGTCTCTGACATTGGAGAACGTGAAGCACGTGCAGGTGATTGATTGCCAAGAACATGATCTCAGGAAGTGTGCTGCTGAACGCGAGCTTGAGGGTGGACATCAATGCTGACCAGATGATGATGTCGTTCAAAGGATCATACTTCAGAAAAGCTTTATGTACCAAAGGGATGTTCAAACTACAGCTTGTTCTTAAAGTGTTAATGTAATTTCTTCTTCCGGTTATCCTCTTGAGTTGGGCACCATAAACTAGGACGTGCATTATAAAAGAACAAACAAGATGTTTAGTCTAGGTCTTATCTCCAAATGTGAGAGTAAGAAAGTGGAGAAGTGGGAAGTCTTTGCGCAGATGAAGATTGTAAGGAAGTTGTTCAGACGGGTGAACCGAAGCGCAGATCTTCTGGAGTTGGTGCACTAAGATATCTGTAACTTCAAATAATTTTCCACAAAGGCCGGGATGAAGTATTTTATTACTTTCATCGACGATTTCTCGAAGTAAGCGTTCGTTTATCTTCTCAAATTGAATGTTGAAGCGTTCGAGGAGTTCAAAGACTTCAAGGCTAGAGATGAGCGTCAAACCGGACAACTCAAGAGACTCAGAAGTGATCGAGGCAAAGAGTATCGTTATACTAAATTTGCATCGTTCTGCAAAAAATATAGAATTGTCAATGAAATAACTGCTTCGTATTCTCCCAAATCTAATGGAGTTGCAAAAAGGAAGAACATGGCGTTGACAGAGATGATGAACTCTATGCTGTTGACTGCGGGTCTTCCAAACTATGTCTGGGGAGAAGCTGTGCTTACGACTACTTTTATTCTCAATAAAGTGCCATTCACAATATCTAACATCACTCCGGATGAAATATGGTTCAACGTCAGATCCAACTTGAATGTCATTCGAGTGTGGGGATGTCTGATGTATGCGAAGCTTCCGGATATCAAGATTCAGAAGCTGGAAACAAGGACTACAAAGACCATATTTTTGGGCTATGCTGACAAGAGTGATGCTCGGAGGTTCCTTGATATTGAATTAAATCATATCATTGTATCCCGCGATATAGAATCCTTTGAAGACGTATTTGCTAGGCACAAGAACATTGTTCTCTCAGATATTTCAGAGAAGATTGTTAGTACCGAGGAGGCGAGTGCCTCTAAAGAAGATGTAGTCTAAGAAGAGGTCGTTGAAGAGAGAATGCTTGAACCAGAAATCGCTGAGCCGTCATCAAAGTGAGGAGGCCGAAGGATTTCAGAGATGATTGTCACCTATCATGTAGAAAAAGATCTGTTTACCTATGATGAGGCGATAAAGACCGGAGACTGTTTTCTGGAAGGAGGCTGCCAATGATGAGATTGACTCCATAATATCCAATAATACTTGGGTGTTGTTCAATCGGCCCGGAGGAGCAAAATCCATCAGATGTAAATGGATCTTCAAGAAGAAGATGAATGGCGACAGAACTATTGATAAGTTTAAGGCTAGACTCGTAGCCAAAGGGTTTTCTCAGAAGCAGGGGATACATCGATACATATGCTTCAGTTGCGCGGATGACAACTATCGGGATGCTGATTGCTCTGGGTACAATTCACAAGCTGATATTCATCAGATGGATGTTAAAACAACATTCCTGAATGGAGATCTGACCGAAGAGATATACATGCAGCAACCGGAAGGTTTTGTCGTCAAGGATCTTGAAGACAAAGCAAGTTGGTGAAATCTCTTTACTGTCTGAAGTAAGCTCTCTAGATGTGGCATGATAAGTTTGATAAAATAATCAGATTAAACGACTACAGGGTCAGCGAGATAGATAAGTGTGTGTACACTTAGTTCGCTGATGGCAGATGTTTGATCATTTGTCTCTATGTGGACGACATGCTAATCCTGGATACGAACTAGAATGCGTCAACGAGACAAAGAAGGTCCTCTCGTCCAAGTTCAGTATGAGGACATGAGAGATGCTGATGTTATCCTGAGAATAAAGATCATCCAGACGGAAGATAGGCTTATTTTATCACAAGCTCACTACGTAGAGAAGATGTTCAAACGCTATGGATATCAGGATCTTTCGGGGATCGATACTTCGTATAGGTTTGACAAGAAGTTGAGACAAGAAGCTGAACTTAAATCCAGAGGAAAGTGTCGAGTGTAATCAGAAGCTTGATGTATGCTACGAGTACCACTAGGCCTGACATAGTTTTTGCATTAGAGATGCTGAGTCGGTTCACTGGCAATCTAGGTGTTGAACACTGGAAAGCTGTTAAGAGTCGTGAGATCTCAAGAGGACTAAGAAGTATGAATTGCACTACAACGAATATACAACAGTGGTGGAAGGCTTCAGTGATACACGTTGATGCTCAGGAGAAGAGAGCGAAAGGTCCACAATGTCACGTCCCGAATCCATAAAGTCGAAAAGTAGCCACTGAGCGTGATGCCGTACAAGTCTAGGTTGCATTTATACAAGGCAAAAAAATAAACAATCATTTGTATGTCTCAGAAACAACATTACAGCCGAAGTAAGCAGACAAATTGAAGTCACACAAGTTATAAGGAAAGTATCTTTTTTTATTGATAATGGATTATAAAGTTCTCAATAGCCAACTTGAAGTACATGCCGACTAGACTTACAATGAACTTTGCCAACTCGGCTTACAATATTACTGGTACAACGAATGCCATGTTTCATACATTGTCCTGTATAGCAGAAATCATCTCCATGAGTGTCACGTCCCATTCCCAAAATACCTAGGGACTAGCCACGTGGCAATGGCCAGCAGCACAACTCCAATAGGCAAACGCAATTTAATGGACCCGTTAGAGTGTACTTAAGCTGTAAAACAAATACAATGGTCTAAGATATATGTCACAGTCTAATTCTAATCTCATCCACAGAAGGTAAACACAATTCAAAATGTCAGATTAATCAAAAGAGAAATATAATCCAACAAGTCTCAATAAAAAGTAATTTCGGGGAACAACCTGAATATAAGTTTAGTACAGTAATCCAAGAGACAGGAAATAGAGTATCTAAAAACATATATAACTGATTATATAACAATTACTCAGGAGAAATCCTCTGGCACCACCTCGTCCTCTGGTGCTGGTACGGCTCTAGTGTCTGCTCCTGTCCCGTATACCTCGGGGTAGATCTCCTCTGCCATACCTGGGGACATAATCAGGATCCAGGTCCTCAGGGGACAGCAAGGTACAAGAATAACTCAAGCCAAATAAAATGCAGTATGTAAAAATAAATATCAATATGGCAAACTATGTAACCAGCTATGTTGTATGCAAATAAGAGCATCACTAGTACTCAGACTGAGACTACTACAAGCTCTGTGTCGGGGAGCCGGTAGTAGTAATATCACGTAATGGGCCTAGCTCTGATATAGAGACTAAAGCACCGCAATAATAAATATATATATGTAATCAGCTTGTAGCCTGTGTCTCTCCCCACCCAATGTAATCACACGTCTCATGTCCACGACGTCTCATGTCCACAACGTCTCATGTCCATAACACGCAAGATCATGACCTCTAGCTAGTACAACGAGTCATAATAATATCTATGTATATGCAAGATCTATGTCACGAATCCTGTAAGCCTATACAGAATCACCATGAATAACTCAGGAAAGTTTCTGTCTCATTAATAGTGTCAAGTGTCCTATGGTATGACGTACTTGATAAAGCAAACACGAAAATATAGGATCGGGTTATCAACTCTCTAAGTGACGTTACACGACTTCGCGTACGACGTCGACACCCGAATATTATTCGGACGTTAAGCAACGTCTCACGGTCTTAGGTTGAATATGTTCATCTCAAGAGTATATATATATAGAAAGAACTCAAGCAAATATTATAACAGGAATTACTGCAAGTTGGCAAAGTACACTTGTCTGGGGTTTGAACTCCTTTAGTTGCTCTGGTAACAGCGAAATTTCTAGGAATGCCTCCGGATGCTGAAACAAACATTACTATCACTCTCAGAAGACTCTCAGAAGTCATAAAATAGCTAGGATTGACTACCCAAAAGTCCAATTTGGACACAGGGGCAGAATTGACAGTTTCTAGTCAAAGCGGGGTCCACATGTGGCCCACTTCTCACCGAAAAATGTGCCAGAGACAAAGTTCTCCAAATTTGTCAAACTTAGTGTCTACGAGTCCAGAATGATGATACGAACCCAACAGAACGTCCATAATTGGATTCCGATGAGCCGATCACAAAATCGTCCGTCAAGTGGAGCCGTGGGGCCTACGAAAACGGAGTTTCGTCAACGTTCTCAGAATCGAACCAAACTTGGATCACAGGAACAACGTAACGCTGCGAATCTGATGGCACAAGTTTCGTTGCGAAACGACAAGTACACACGAAGTTACAGCGAGTGCCAGAACATGCCGATAAAGGGTTTTTTGACGGATACACGTTGATTCCTATGTGCACGCACATCCAAATCAATTTTTGCGAAATCCCACACGTCCGTGTTGACGATACGCACCTTTCGATGCAATTCGCACACGACGAAGTCGCCTCGTTTAGCGGGACGCATCCAGTTTTGGGAAAAATCGGGTTTTGAAAACCAAATTTTTGGTCTAGCTTTACCCGCGGATAAAACGCAACTTACAGCAAATTAAAATAAACTAATTACAGGGTTTAAAACTCGATTATGTTTTCTAATTTACTGTTCAAGTGTAATTTAAAAATATTAACTAGGTTGGAAGAAAAACGGTCATGAACATGGGGGTTTGGGACAGTTTTCAGAACCATAAATTGGGTTATTTTTCCTGTTTTGCGTCGCGATTTGCGACCGACACAGGACACGATACCCTGAACTAATTATACAGGGTTCGAGAGGGTCACGTGGTCTTCGCATAGGATTCGGCAGAACGATGTTTGGATTAATATACAGGGAGATACGTGAGTGGGAAGAGGCATACCTCGCTGCTTGGCTGCTGGTCGTGAACTGGGGCTGGTCCGCGGCGGTGTTCGTCGGCGGTGTGCGGCGGCGTGCGGCGTGCGGCGGTCGGCGGTGGCCGTCGGAGGTCGTTTGGAGGTTGGGGAGATGCGAGTGGTGGTTGATGGTGCATATATGTAAGGTGGAATGGGTTTCGTAAGGTGAACATAGGGGGTCGCGGGGGATTCGGAAACGGGGTGGGGGTCGTGCGGGTGTGTTGGGAGAGTGGGTCAGCGGGTCGGGTCGGGTACTGGTAGGGTATGATCCAATAGGATGGGGTTGGTTGGGTTTAGTTTGGTTTGGTTTGGTTCGGTTCAAGTCTGGTTCGGTCTGGTTTATTTAAAAATAATACTTTTTAGCTATAAAAAAAAGTTTTTTAGCCCAATAAATTCCAGAAAAATTACACGTCATATTATTAATTATACACTCAAAAATATAATTTTTACAATATTTTAATACTTAATTTAATACATAAAAATATTAATTTCTGAAGGACATTTATTATAATTAATGAAAAAAATTACAAAAAAACTCGATAATTCATAATTAAAATTCTAAAAAATCTGGGTGATTACAATCTACCCACCTTAAAAGAATTGCGTCCTCGTAATTAAGAAAACAAAAAATAACCGGTCAGAAGAGATGACGCGGTTGCAAGACATGTTTGTTGAAGCACGACACAAAGAATAAAGAATCATGAACAAGGAAAAATCGAGAGGAAGGGTGAGGGATTTGTTCAAGCAGAATACGTAGGGAAGGAATAAGAACTTTTTTCGAGGCAATAAGAGATAGGTAACTCAAGAGTAAATGAGCCTGGTTAGAACGAAGATCAACTACAGCTTACGAAAACTTGGGTACCAGTTACTAATCTAGACTAACAAGTTCATGCTAACATAATACTAGGCTTAGGCTAGGGAATGAAACTAACAGGCACGTGCTAAAGTATTACTAGAAATATATAGCTATTATAAAACTTAAATCTTACTCATATTCGCTACTCCTCGAGTCTGTGCTTCCTCATTGTCATCGCAAAAGCCTGTCCACGTCCTTGTGGTAGTGCCCTCTGCTGTTGCTGGGCCTGCTGAAAGAGTTCTGCCTGTGGTGCCAATGGTGGCCTCGGCTGATATCCTCCCGGTGCTGGTAAAGCTTGTCGGTTTACCATTGGTGCTCCTTCTCGACGCTCTGGGCAATCCTCGGCTGAATGTTGGTTAGATCCGCAAATCAAGCATAATTCCAACTTGCGTCTGCACTCGCTCTCATAATGACCTCGCTTGCCACAATATTGACATGTAGGCAATGCCTGCGGAGCTGCTCTGGGTGGCTGGTGCATGTGAGGTCTCTTTGCAGCTTCTTCCTGTGGTGCTCTGGCTGGTGCTGATGTGAACGGTCGTTTTTGGCTTGACTCTCTCCCGGTGACGCGCTCCATGCGTCGGGCTGCAGCAAGGACTTCCGTATAAGAAGTATGTGCGACAGAGCCAATCTGTCTCTGTAGCTCAAAGTTTAGTCCGTCAAAGAATTTCTCAGCCTTCTCTTCTTCTGTCGGAATTAGTGTAGGTGCGAAGCGACTCAAACGAATGAACTCCGCATTGTATTCTTCTACCATCATGTTGCCTTGAGTAAGGCGATTGAACTTGTCCCGAAGTCCCGATCGAGCAATATATGGAATGTACATCTCCTGAAATAGTCTAGAGAACTCCTCTCAAGTGACTCGGTCTGGTCCGAGCCGTCTCTCCTCAGATAGCCACCAGTGATGCGAATTGTCCGTCAACTGCATTCTGACGGCAGTCATCCAACGCTCCCTCGAAAGCTCAGCTGTTTCTAATTGGTGTTGTGTGGTTGTGAGCCACTCATGAACTTCAGTGGACTCCTCCTTGGCAGAAAATATACGGGGCTTCAGCTGGCGAAAATCAGTAATAGATCCCGTCGATGGTCGTCTAGCTGGTGGGTTCGCCTGCTCCAGTGCAGTTACTAGATTGTTCCTCAAGTTCTCCGCCTCGTGACGCTGAGCCTCTTGTTGAACCTGCTGTTGGGCTTGCATCATTGCATAGAACATTTGAAACATCTGCTGTCCGTCCATAGCCTGTCCTGGTGGAAAAATGGGCATTGGTGGAGTAAACTGCGGCGGTGGTGGAATGTCGTCTCGCCGGAATCTTGAGGTATGTCGGCCTGTTTGATTGCTTTGTTGAGCTGATTGACCTCCACCTACTGGTGTCACTCCATCGTCATAGGTGACCACAACACCTTGTGGTGTACCTACGGGAGTCTCGTCACCGGTTCTTGGATCCATTACTCTGCATCCAAAGTAAACTATGAGAGGCGTACAGAAGAATCAAGGCAGGATGCAAGTCAAGAAATTATTTTGAAGTCGATATGGAGGTCAAGAACAGATCAACAAGTGGATGAGATTCTATAACTTATCCTAATTGCAGGCTTGTTCGGTCCCTTAGTTGAAACCGAAGCAATATAGTCGAAGACCTGCATGGGCCACCACAAAAACCATGTCACGCTCCAGTCCCTAAAATACCGAGGGACTAGCCACGTGGCAATGGCCAGCAGCACAACTCCAATGGGCAAACCCAATTTAATGGTCCCGTTAGAGTGTACTTAAGCTGTAAAACAAATACAATGATCTAAGATATTATTTTGAAGTCGATATGGAGGTCAAGAACAGATCAACAAGTGGATGAGATTCTATAACTTATCCTAATTGCAGGCTTGTTTGGTCCCTTAGTTGAAACCGAAGCAATATAGTCGAAGACCTGCATGGGCCACCACAAAAATCATGTCACGCCCCAGTCCCAAAATACCGAGGGACTAGCCACGTGGCAATGGCCAACAACATAACTCCAATGGGCAAACCCAATTTAATGGACCCGTTAGAGTGTACTTAAGCTGTAAAACAAATACAATGGTCTAAGATATATGTCACAGTCTAATTCTAATCTCATCCACAGAAGGTAAACACAATTCAAAATGTCAGATTAATCAAAAGAGAGATAATCCAACAAGTCTCAATAAAAAGTAATTTCGGGGAACAACCCGAAAATAAGTTTAGTATAGTAATCCAAGAGACAGGAAATAAAGTATCTAAAAACAGATATAACTGAGTATATAACAAATACTCAGGAGAAATCCTCTGGCACCTCCTCGTCCTCTGGTGCTGGTACTGCCCCAGTGTCTGCTCCTGTCCCGTATACCTCGGGGTAGATCTCCTCTGCTATACCTGGGAACATAATCCGGATCCAGGTCCTCAGGGGACATAGCAAGGTAGGGGACATAGCAAGGTACAAGAATAACTCAAGCCAAATAAAATGCAGTATGTAAAAATAAATATCAACAGGGCAAATTATGTAACCAGCTATGTAATATGCAAATGATAGCATCACTAGACCTCAGGCTGATACTACTACAAGCTCTGTGTCGGGGAGCCGGTAGCAGTAATATCACGTAATGGGCCTAGCTCTGATATAGAGGCTAAAGCACCGCAATAATAAATATATATATGTAATCAGCCTGTAGCCTGTGTCTCTCTCCCCACCCAATGTAATCACACGTCTCATGTACACGACGTCTCATGTCCATAACACGCAAGATCATGACCTCTAGCTAGTACAACGAGTCATAATAATATCTATGTATATGCAAGATCTATGTCACGAATCCTGTAAGCCTATACAGAATCACCATGAATAACTCAGGAAAGATTATGTCTCATGAATAGTGTCAAGTGTCCTATGGTATGACGTACTTGATAAAGCAAGTACGAAAATATAGGATCGGGTTATCAACTCTCTAAGTGACGTTACACGACTTCGCGTACGGCGTCGACACCCGAATATTATTCGGACGTTAAGCAACGTCTCACGGTCCTAGGTTGAATATGTACATCTCAAGAGTATATATATATATAGAAATAACTCTAGCAAATAATATAACAGAAACTACTACAAGTTGGTAAGAGGTACACTTGCCTAGGATTTGAATTCCTTCAGTTGCTCCGGTAACAGTAAAATCTCCAGGAATGCCTCCGGATGCTGAAACAAACATTACCATCACTCTCAGAAGACATTGAATAGCTAGGATTGACTACCCATAAGTCCAATTTGGACACACAGGTAGAATTGACAGTTTCTGGTCAAAGCGAGGTCCACATGTGGCCCACTTTGCACTGAAAAACGTGCCAAAACAAAGTTTTTCAAATTTGTCAAACTGTCTACGAGTCCAGAACGATGATACGAACCCAACGGAACGTCCAGAACTGGATTCCGATAAGCCGATCACAAAATTGTCCGTCAAGTGGAGCCGTGGGGCCCACGAAAACGGGATTTCGTCAATGTTCTCAGAATCGAACCAAACTTGGATCACAGGACCAACGTAACGTTGCGAATCCGATGGCGTAAGTTTCGTTGCGAAACGACAAGTACACACGAAGTTACAGCAAGTGTCAGAACAGGCCGATACGGGATTTTTCGACGGATATGCGCTGATTCCGGTGTGCACGCACATCCAAATCAACTTTCGCGAAATCTTACACGTCCGTATTGACGATACGCACCTTTAGATGCAATTTGCATACGACAAAGTTGCCTTGTTTAGCAGGACGCACCCAGTTTCGGGAAAAATCGGGTTTTGAAAACCAAGTTTTTGGTCAACTTTACCCGCGGATAAAACTCAACTTACAGCAAATTAAAATAAACTAATTACAGGGTTTAAAACTCGGTTATGTTGTCTAATTTACTGTTTAATTGGAATTTAAAAATATTAACTATGTTGGAAGAAAAACGGCAATGAACATGGGGGTTTGGGACAGTTTCCAGAACAAAAATTGGGTTATTTTTTCTATTTTGCGTCGCGATTTGCGACCGACACATGACACGATACCCCGAACTAATTATACAGGGTTCGAGAGGGTCACGTGGTCTTCGCAAAGGATTCGACAGAACGACATTTGAATTAATATACAGGGAGATACGTGAGTGGGAAGAGGCATACCTCGTTGCTTGGCTGCTGGTCATGAACTGGGGCGGGTCCGCGGCGGTGTTCGTCGGTAGTGTGCGGCGGCGTGCGGTGGTCGGCGGTGGCCGGCAGAGGTCGTCTGGAGGTTGGGGAGATGCGGGTGGTGGTGGATGGTGCATATATGTAAGGTGGAATGTGTTTCGTAAGGTGAACGATGGGGGGGTCACGGGGGATTCAGAAACGAGGGGGGGTGGGTATTGCGGGTGTGTGGGGAGAGTGGGTCAGCGGGTCGGGTAGGGTACGGGTAGGGTAGGATCCAATAGGGTGGGGTTGGTTGGGTTTAGTTTGGTTTGGTTTGGTTCGGTTCAAGTCTGGTTCGGTCTGGTTTATTTAAAAATAATGCTTTTTAGCTATTAAAAAATAGTTTTTGAGCCCAATAAATTTCAAAAAAATTACACATCATATTATTAATTATACACAAAAAAATATAATTTTTACGATATTTTAATTCTTAATTTAATACACAAAAATATTAATCCCTGAAGGACATTTATTATAATGAATGAAAAAAATTACAAAAAAAAACTCGATAATTCATAATTAAAATTCTAAAAAATCTTGGTGTTTACAATGAGAAGAGCTTATGCACCCCCAAACAGTCCTGTGATGCCTCAAGACTTGTCAAGCTATGTCTACGCACCTGCGAACCTGGAAATGTGCCCACATACGTGGGTTAGTACTCCACATGTACTGGCGAGAGGGCTGACCCCACTCACCTAAAATCAATACTAAGTAATCATGTGATAGGAACATTATTAAGTTTGATCTTGATCTGTTGCCTTAGGGTCAATTTCAATTCATAGCTTACAAAAATGTAAATCAAACATGCAGTAATTGTAAGCGACAATAAGGCAGCATTTAGTTATTCGTAACTAAGAGGAATCTAAAGCATGCATATACTCATATCCCACAAGTATGTAAAATATGTATTATTATCACCCTTAGGTGATTCTTATCCACGGTCGTTTAGCCATACCTGTAAAATGAGTAATAACTTACTCTGCCTACATAAGACATTGTTAGCATGCATCCTGTCTACATGAAGGTCACTGACTTTACGTCATCTTGGACTTCGTGGCTAGACGGCTTCCCTCCCGAAGGGTAGCAAGCCTAACCGGGAGGTTTCCGAATCTCCCGTGCTATCACTTCTGTACGTTGGAATTCGACGTCCTCAATGCAGGGAGCTAGCCTCACTGGTAGTCCCGAATTCTGGATACCAGTACTTCAGCATCCCCTCATGTTCCTCCTAGGATGAATCGGGTCCGTAGCCCCGGAGTACCGTTCAAGGAACACCAAACCTTGTGTACAAGTTGTTTATGACCATGCATACATATGCAACTTAGCTATAAAGAAGATATATAATGCATTGTACTAGATAATGTAAATAAATAACCCACAACTCTTATTTGTTTGCCACCTACCTTGAGCCGCAGTTCGAAATACTTTTCTGTCCAGTCCAGTGTCTATTATGCCCAGTCCAGGGTCTCATACTTACCGTCCAGTCCAGAGTCTATGCCACATAATCTATTATACTACAATAGTCCAGTTAATAGTAATGTGATTATTTTATCTTTATTATCTTTTGTTATTTCATGCTAGATAGCTTTGAGCAAACAACTTACACAAACATGAACTAAATCATTTTGTTAAGCGTAAAGATAAAGGATCGAAGAACCAACACCACTCACCTTTTTGTCTGAAGGGACTTCCCAACACGATCTCATAGCCTCCTGATTGATCCTTCCGTATAATCCTCCACGAGAAGGTCTGTAAGTTGGGACCTACGGGTCACCAACCGATATGAGAATGAGTAAAACAAGAATGATCGATAATGCGAGGCTTTACTTAGATTTCTTTACGGTGTAATTTATGCTTAAGATTTCATTTGCATAGACGTTGTTGATCATGGACAACTTGTACACAAGGTTTGGTAGTTTTCTCGAACGAGATGCACCGGGACACCGGGATCGTTCGACTTAGGAGGAAACATAGTGCTTTGGTAGCACTGGGTATAAACGAGACATTCATTGGGGATCACAATCTCATGAACGACGCTTCGTATGCGCTTCGAAGTCCTATATGGCATGTCCCTCGTGATGCGAAGTCATATCACCAATGACCCTCATATAGTTAGGCTTCATACTGACGAGAACACTGCGCAGGCTTAAACATCTCGAAGTAGAAATGATTTATATTACTTATTGTATCGCTAACCCTTGTTTTGTTGGGATACGACGAATAGGCTGTTGGTAAGAATCGCTAATAAGCGATGTGTAATATTGTCCTCATATTCAATTTATACTGCTGATCCCGTAACATACTTTCATTATGTTGCTGGATATCTTGATTACTGTGAAATGAATCTAGTTCCTAAATAGAAAGATCACATTTCTAATAATTGCATGTCTCACATGATTACTTAGTGTCGGTTTAGGTGAGTGGGCTAGTTCTGCTCGCCAGTACGTGATATGTACTAACCTACGTTTTTGAGCATCCCAGGTACTTAGGTTGGGGAGTGGCTGGAACTGTCGCGAGGCATTGAAGCATTGTTGGGGCGTGCATAAGCTCTTCTTCAAAAAGGACGTGTCTTCTGTTATAAAGGACATAATGTATGGAACATTTGAGATTGTAAGCCAAGACAAGTATCAATGTAAGCCAAGTGGCAAAGTATCAGTTGTAATTGAGAAGCCTTGTAATCTGTTGTAAGTCATGTATTTAAATATTATTATCAATAAAAAGAAGTTTTCAATCTATTTTATTGTGACTTCAATTTGTCTGCTTATTTTTGTTGCTATATCGATGTTTCTGAGAAAAATCATGACTTGTCTATCTTCTTGTCTTGTACAAGCAAAATTTACGCTTGTACAACATCACGTACGTGGCTAATTTTGATTCTTCGAAATCGGGACGTGACAACAAACCTGGCAACTCTTCGAAAAATACATCTAAGAATTTAGTAATAATGGGATGAGGTAGCTCTTTCTCCTCTATCATATAGCCCCGTAGAGAATTTAATTATCCTGTTTCAAGGCTCCCCCGGCAAACTCAAACTCCGGCTCTCTTGGAGGTCGAAACAGTACACGACCTCCGTAGCAGTCAATGCTAGCATAATGCATACTCAACCAATCCATCCCGAGGACAATGTCAAAACTCGGAAGTGGCATTACAAGTAAGCAGACAGAACGCGGTCTCCCAAGGTAATGCGACGCCCCTTGCAAGTATCACTGATAAGGATAATGCCTCATCCGGTCGTGATCTTGCAATTCCTACTCAATGGTTCTGATTCTAAGCTATGCTTAAGCATAAATGACACATATATGAAACTATGAGATGCACCAGAATCAAACAAAGCTACAAGTAAAATAGAATTGAGAAGAATGGAAATTGCTATAATATCACCAGTGGGCTCGGTCTCCTCGACGGTCATAGTGAAAGCTCTGTCCTGCTAAGGAGCTCCCCTCTGCTTATGCTGAGCGAAATGCTGTTGCTGAGTGGGAAGCGCGGGTCCTCTCTGCTGCTGTGCTACAGGTGGCCTAGCCGGTCCCCTCTAAACAGCTGCACCCTGAGCTGGATGCTAAGGATACATAGGCGAGCCTCATCTGATGTCCTGCAGAACCACAATATAGACAGACTCTAAGCCTCTTCCTGCATATCGCCCAGGTATGTCCCGATTTCTTGCAAAAATGGCAAAGAGGGGCCTGCTGAATCTGTCTCTTAGGCTGCCGTTGAACCGGAAGCCTAGCTGGAGGATAATCCTGTTGCTGAGGCTGGAAAGTCCTCTCCTAAGTCTGGGGTCGCTTTGCTGGTCCAACACTATTGTAGCCACTGAATGAGTCACGATCCCTCTTGGGCCTGAAATCCAGGTCCAACTCGATCCGCTGAGCCTCTGCTACAATTCCTGCAAAGGTCGTGACACTAGAGGGAATAAGGACAAGGGTCTCCTTGGCCAAGCCCTGCCGGAATCTACGTGCTCGATCCTCAGGGTCCCTGACCATGTATTCTGTAAATCGGCTAAGTTTGCCAAACTCCGCGACACTCATCCACAGATAGACTTTCCTGCTCCAGGTTCTGGAATTGCTTCTTTAGAACGTCCTTAGCCATTGCAGGAAAGAATTTCTTCTTGAAAAGGTCCTTGAACTGGCCCAGGTCAGATCTGGATAAGCAAGCCTGGGCTCATTCCTGAACCTGGTGCGGGCGATGTCGTGAAGCTGCAAGCCACAACCTCGATCTTCAGGTCCTCTGGAATCCGGACAACCCGCATAATTCGCTCGATATCCTCGAGCCACTCATCAACATATATGATGCCCTTGGCAAAGTTGTTTTGGGCGCTAGGCGAGACAAGACGAGGCGAGAGGGTGGCCACCTCGCCTAGGCGCCCGCCCAGGTCACAGCAGCAACAGTACGAGCAGAAGAAGCAGCAGCAGCAGTACCAGCAGTAATAGCAGCAGCAGTACCAGCAGAAGCAGCGACAACAATATCAATTTTTTTTTTGAGCACCAGCAGCAACAATAGCCTAGGCGCCCATCTCCAAACACGGGAAATATTTTCCCTGGTCGAGGCACTCTCCCCTCAACAGGCCGCCTAGGCGTGCCAATGCGTCGCTTGTAACAACATAGGCCCTCGGTTCCCTTTAATTCTTGAGAAACCATTTTCTTGAAGTTGAAGATATTGTCCATCTTTCGCTGGATGGGCTGCTGCTACTGAAATGCAACCCTCTCTATAGTTTCCAAAGCCACACGATGGGAATTATTGATGCTCTCCTGCATCATTTTTGTCTGCTCCCCTTGGGCCTCAGTCTGAGCCCTCTGTGCCTCCATCATTCCTCTGAAGCGCTCATATAGATGCGTTCCTTCAGTGGGCATGCCTCCGATGTTCGGTAGTATGCCTCCCTGGACTGGAAGGGAAGGAGGAGAAGGAAGACACTCAGAGGAAGCTGGAGCGGCCTCTGCAGCTGCTCTCGAACAACCAGGTCCTATGGTCTCGTGTGCCCTTATGGAATATGTCTTAGGTGCCATTCTGAAATATGGTAAAAACAATAAAAATACATCATTAAGGCACAAGATAAGATATTATTCAAGAAGGACATGAATTATGGAAGACATCAAATCATTTGGGATGAACAAGGTCAGCAAATTTCAAATTGGATTTGAAAATCCCAGTTGTGATCGAGTATTTTCTCATTCCCAATTTCCGATATCCTATCGCAGACTCGTAATAGTATCCTAGTCCTAAGTACTACTACGACATCGCACTTATTGCGAAGTTGGACGTGCATGGGCCACCACTAAAAATGTGTCACGACCCGCACCATAAGATTTGGGTATGAGTACGTGAGCACGCCCAGCTTACGCCGCAGTGTCGACGGTAGAACGCTGTCTAGCAATATCACTGTAATATCCAACACCTCACACAATATAAAGTGAAATAGATATCATACTCAATCACAAAAACTAAGGTTGATAGAAACAAGAGATAATATATATAAGTTACAATAAAGTGCCAAGTTCAAATTTTATCCAAACATAAAACTATAACAAGGTCTCTGGAAAATAGTTCCGACAAAACTATAGCTACACTAAATATCACAGCTAGATCTCTTGTTGCAGCACTCCCTGATCTTCCTGAAGGGTAGGATCAGGCTCTAAACTATTTTCTAACATTCCATAATAAGTGGGACACATGTCCTCATAATTGTCACCTGAAATATTATCCAGTCAGGATTGGAGCAAAGTACATACTTGAGAGACTATTCATAACATAATAGAAACTATAAAACAGAAAAATAGAATGAATACATAATGATCAAATAAACTAAATTATGGTGGAATATGTATGAGAACAGTAAACATAATAAAGCATAGTATGACAATATGTGAAATAAGTAAACATAAGAAATCATGAAAAGATAACAAATGGTGGAACAAGAGAAGTGCACCTATCTAAGTGTTTTAAAATACCATGTTGAATATGTGATTGACTAGGGGTAATCTGGCACATCTCGTCAGATGGCTACTCACAGGACATGAAGGGTCTGACTCAATCATACGTGAGGTGCATGATTGAACTACTCACAGGAATAAAATAAAATATGATTGACCACATATTTACTTAGTATTTTCTCACCCACTAGTACTGATGGATTCAAGGCACATCACGTGGGATCATGATACGAAAATCATTAAATCATGGTAGAATATGAATCCATCAAATACTAATCACGTGTATCAGACGTGTCAAGAATCAAGTACTGCATATCTAAATCCTGTAAAGGAGTAACCATCAGGAAATGAAAGTAATCAAGCAATATATTTGCCTGAGGTCCTGAGTTGAAAACACAAGTCAGAATATGTAACGGGATCCAAGTGCCTATTATGAATTTTCAATGTTAATAAGTGATAAGGAATCAATAACGAATCTAATTTATTTTGGTATTATTAGATTTCTAGGTCCAAAACTTGTTTGATTTACATATCATATACTAGTATCTATTATACTAGACACAAATATAATACCTTGGTATCTTATGGTATCTTGAGATACCAATACTCAAATATCTAAATTCTTGGTAACAACTTATACTCTTATCACTAACCTATTTACTTACTCTCTAGGATATCCAAGTTAAGACACTATAGTAATAATACCTTGCTTATGACAATTACCCTAGGGTCTCCTATGATGCTTAACTTTGACACTTCACATAGGTACCTAGACACTTACCTTCCCATTGGTACAATAATAATATACCTATACACTTAACACACCTACATAACTCACTCTTGCACACTCAAACACCCCTTAGTACCCACTCCACACACTTACCTTCACTCAACACACACACTAACACACACACACTGGTACACTTAACTGTGCACACAGACAAACCCCCTGCACATGACATCCACCAACACACATGCACAACATGCTACTACTGCTGCAACTACTGCTGCAGCAGCTGCGACTCCGCGCTGCTACAGTTCCTCCTCCCCCTCCTTAACTCCCCACCCCCCCCCCCCCTCAACACCAAACAAACACACACACACACATATATATATATATATTATATTATATCCTCCACTTATCCTAGTTAGAAATGAAAATTGAAGATAATAAGGATTACCTTGTTGATCCAATGAAGAACCAAGGCTTCTACAAGGAGGCTCTTGAGCTATGTAGAGGTGGGGGAAAGATGGAATGGTATGGAAAGGGTACAAGGGTAGGGGTGAGCATTGGTTCAAACCGAACCGAATATTACAAAACCGACAAAACCGAAAACCAATTTTTTCAAAACCGGAAACCGAACTGCATGACTAAAAACCGAACCAAACCGAACCGAATTAAAAAAGTTCAGTTTTCGATCGGTTCGATTTTATGGGCCCAAGTGGGCCGGATCTTCTAGCACAATTTTTTTTACAAAATAATAGATAAAATTTGTAAGCCCAAAGCTTTTGCAGGCCCAAAGCTTATGCAACCAGGATTAAAATTTGTAGGCACAAAATATTTGCAGCAAAAAAATTTGCAGGCCCAATAAAATGCAGGCCTATAGCTTTCCAAATTTGAAATTTGCAGCAAAAAAAATCATCTTCAGCTCCAACATGAATATACAACATGGACAACACAAAATTTAACACACAAATTGCAGGCCAACTTAAATTATGAATATACAACATGTGCAACACAAAATTTAACACAATTTGAACGCCAACACAGCTTCCAACTTTTTAAGTTCCAACAAAATATGCATGTCAAAATCTTGATTTCTGATGTTCATGTTTACTGAAATAAAAAGAATGATTTAGTTAAAAAATTTCAAGAAACTCTAAATATTAAAATGTAGATATGGCAAGACCCAAACCTGCATTATACATTCACTAAAGAAGAGGGACAAGAAAGGCTTAGAATATGCAGTGTATGAGTCGCCAATGGCTGCAGAATATGCCTCGCCAATGGCTGCATTTGTATGCCAAATCATCATCGCCAATTCTTATGATTTTTTTTTACAAGTGTTGGCTGCAGTGAATGCCTCGCCACTGGCTGCAAAGAATGCCTCGCCAATCACTAGCTGCAGTAACAGCAAAAGAGACAATTGTGCATATTAACTAAGCAGAAAAAGACAATTGTGCATATTAACGAAGCAGATCTACTAGTGTTGTAGTGCAAAAGAAGACACAAGAAGCAACATTCAATCTGTGAAATAGTACAAAAAATTTCACCTTTTATAAATTTTCACTCTTATTGCAACTTAATGGTACAAGCAGAACTTCTTTCATGCCACAAAGGAAGAGTGTTCCAAGCGAAGATATGCAAGTCAAGGTTAAATGAGTTGTCGGGCAACTTGATTCCCTACAGGTTTCACCAATATATGCAAGGCGCTTCTGCTAGTAGCAGTTTACAAATTTCTTATGTCTAATTTCTGAAATGTATTACCAACTTCACCCAAATCTTCTACATTAACCTAGTAGGCTAGCAAAATGTTGAATGAGTTGGAAGGGGTGTTTGAAGATGATGTTATTGAATGACCACAACACTTGCATTATAAGACGGTAATGATTAAACTTAACTTCAGGTTAAGCTGCAGAGAAGTTGAAAATAAGAAGGTGGAAGAAAATCAAATCTAATAAGCTAACCATAACTTAACAAGAAGAATCTAAAAACATAAGCATTAAAAATGAAGTAATAAGGAAGAAAATATCTCTGCAGCTTTCAAACTACCGAAAAGAAACATTAGATCTCTACTTTTCATATTTCTTTTCATTTCATACTCAACTTTGATTGAAGATCAGTGTCATAATTGTCCATTCCCCGAAGTTGTCTACTCTATAGCACCAAGCTTAGGGATAGGAATAAACAGGTAACTCACTAATAGTCGCATCAGTTTCAAATAGATGCTATAAATAGCATAATTGATGATATAAAAGTTAGTAAATGAACTGATCATTTTGATCAAAAATTAATATAATCATGACAGTAACAAAGAAGCGGAACGGACCTTGTATAGTTGTTCCGCAAGCTCCAGTGACGAGGGAGCTGAAGAGTCACCCATCAGAACGGGTATCATTTATCAAAAGACTCCAAGAACAAATATGAACAAGTTTAATTCGTGGGCATCAACATCGAAATAGACAATGGTTAATTGAAAACGACTACAATAACGATAATCATCCATCAAAAGACTACAAGAACGACGATTATTCATGATAGTTAATCGAAAAAAAACTAATTTCCCCAATAAATCACATGATACGCAAATCAGACATTAGTATCTATAGAATTAGAATAATGGAATACTTTTCATAGATAAGAAAGACTATATATATATATATATATATATATATATATATATATATATATATATATATATGAGACGCTGACCCCTCTCTCTATTATTCTACCCGATATAGGACTAAAGCCCACTACCTAATATAATGCTTAACACCCTCCCTTAAGCTGGAGCATATATATCAATCATGTTCAGCTTGTTACACAAAAATTGTATCCGAGGATCCAAAAGAGATTTCGTGAAGATATCAGCTATTTGATCACCGGTCCTCACGTGATGGAACTCTATCATTCCCTTTTTATACTCATCACGGACGAAATGGACATCAATTTCAATGTGTTTCGTCCTTTCATGAAATACATGATTGGTAGCAATATGCATAGCATATTGGTTATCACACCACATATCTGCTGCTTTAGATCCTACTTTTCCAGCTTTTGTAGAAGATGTTGCAGATATAATACTTCTGCCGTGCCATGGACAATGTCTCGATATTCTGCTTCGGAACTTGATCGTGCGATAACATTCTGCTTCTTACTCTTCAATGATACCAAGTTTTCGCCAATAAATACCGAGTAACCAGACGTAGATCGTCTGTCAGGCTGGCACCCCAGTCAGCATCAATAAAACACTCAATATTTGTATGTCCCTAGTTCTCCATGCGAATTCCTTTTCCAGGATTCTGGACTAAATAGTGCAGAATTCTGAGAACTGCCTGCCAATGTGGAACTCGTGGAGAAGACATAAATCTACTCGCAACACTGACAGCAAAAAAAATCTGGACGAGTCATAATTGTCAAGTAGTTGAGTTTTTCAGCCACTCGACGATATTGATCCGGATTCGTCATCAGGACTCCCTCGTCGGGGAGTAACTTTTCTCCTGGGTCCATTGGCGACGGTGCACCTTTGGCTTGCATCATTTCTGCATCATTCAGTATGTCTAGTACATACTTCCTCTATGACATGACAATGTGCTTCTTTTCCTGTACAACTTCAACACCCAAGAAGTAGTTTAA
Source organism: Iris macrosiphon (assembly GCA_036927795.1). Lineage (NCBI taxonomy): Eukaryota > Viridiplantae > Streptophyta > Magnoliopsida > Asparagales > Iridaceae > Iris > Iris macrosiphon. The sequence goes on from JAYESA010000014.1 coordinate 71,437,045, forward strand.
TGATCCCATATCCTTGGTCTGAAACTGTTCTTCCAGAAACTTCTTCAACCCCGCAATGCCCTGACTGTTGTCTCCTGTGATCACAATGTCATCAACATAAACACTAAGTAGAATCCTTCCCGCCGATGTCTGTCGATAAAATACTGAGTGATCCTTCTTAGATTGACTCATGCCAAATTGAGTGACCACATCTGTAAACCGATCAAACCATGCACGAGGTGATTGTTTGAGACCATACATGGCCTTCCTCAGATGGCACACTTTACCCTCTCTTGCAACAAATCCGGGAGGTTGCACCACTTATACCTCTTCATCTAGGTCTCAGTGGAGAAAGGCATTCTTGATATCCAGTTGGAGTAGCGGCCAGCGAACAGCTAAGGCCAAAAGTACGCGTACAGAGGTCATCTTGACAACTGGGGAGAATGTCTCAAAATAATCCTCACCATAAGTCTAGGAATGACCTTTAGCCACAAGACGAGCCTTTAGTCGATCAAGGGTGCCATTTGGTTTCACTTTGATCGTGAACACCCATTTGCAACCGACAACCTGTTTACCAGACGACAAATTTACCAAGTCCCAAGTATGGTTCTCCCAATGCGCAATCATCTCCTCTTCCATAGCAGCACGCCAACCGGGATGTTTGAGACCCTCGGCAGAATTGGGAATCCGAATCCCATCAATAGTAGCTATTAATGACTGAGTATGGCTCGCAAGTCCTTTGTAGTTTTTAACATACAAGGGATGATCACGACAAGCACGACGAGGTCGAGCTGGTGGAACATGCAGAGCCGAAGGCGGAGACGAATCAGGTGAGCCAGAGGAGGAGGATGACTCTGTGACCATGGACATTATCTGCGACGATCGATCGGACGACGGTGGTGCTGAGTCTGTTACCATGGGCAGTATCTGCGACATGCGATCGGGTGACGACGGTGCTGACTGAATCGGTGTCTGCGGACCATCGGACTTGAGCACTGGCTCGGTAGAGGAGGGCATCCTAACAGTAGGCTGTTGTGCTTGAACCGAGAGCAACAAGAAGTCATCTTTTGGGTAAACTTGGGACACTGGTTCTGTAGTTTGTGGAAGTGGAGGAAACTCGGTTTCAACAAAGGTAATATCTTGAAAGAAAAAAATATCTCTTCAAGACGGGAAAAAATACCGATAACCTTTCTGATCCTTAGGATACCCAAGGAGAATACATTGGATAAGCCTTGGGATCTAATTTAGAAAGAGTTGGTCGGGTATCCCTAACATAACACAAACAACCAAAGATTTGTAGAGGTAGAGGAAATGGCTCTCGTTTGGGATATAACCGCGAAAAAGGAAGTATCATCATTGAGGACAGACGACGGCATGCGATTAATGGGATAGCAAGCCGTAAGAACGACATTCGACCAATTTTTTTTGGAGTACGTGCTTGGAACATAAGAGCACGCGTTGTTTCTAAGAGATGACGATTTTTGCGTTCAGCCACACCATTCTATTGTGGTGTGTAAGGACATGGAGTTTGTTGGATGATACCATTCTGAGACAAATATGACACAAACTCACGAGACATATACTCACGACCATTGTCACTTCGAACACATTTACTCGGAACACCAAATTGTGTTCTGATTTCTGTATGAAAATTGCACCAAATGTTAAATAATTCGGAGCGATTTTTCATGAGATAAACAAAGTGACACGTGAGTAGTCATCAACAGGTAACAAAGTACTTGAATTCCATCACCGATTTAACCGGACAAGGTCCCCATATATCGGAATGTACTAACTCGAAGAGAGCGGAAGCAATTTTAATGATTTCCTATCCGGTGATGCTTTGTCAAGCTACATGACTCACAATGAAAAGAAACATCCAAAGATGGGTACATTTTCTGGAGTGCTTGGACAGATGAATGTCCTAACCGACAGTGTAACTCAAAAGGATCAAGTTTCACACCAGCACAGGCAACAGAGGAAGGTTCGTCAAACATGTACAAGCCTCCAGTCATATGCCCCATACCGATAGTCCGTCCAGTCGTTAGGTCCTGAAAAACACAACCATCAGGAAAGAATGTTACCGAGCAGTGCATATCGCGAGTAATCCGACTAATTGAGAGTAACTGTCAGCGAACCACCATTGGCACATGTTAATATTAGACATACGGCCAACCGGTACATAGTTTCGTATAATATCTGCGTCGCCAGTCAAGTGAGCAGACGCACCAGAATCAAGGACCCACTGTTTCGACTGTACCACACATGCCGCTGAGTACCCTGCGGTGGATGCAGAAGTAGAAGCTTCACCTCGACGTTGAGCTTGAAACTCAACAAAGTCTGTATATGCTTCATCAGCCATTTTGGACGGATCGGCTGCCAAGATCAGGAGTATCTGAGGTAACGTTGCCAGCATGAGCTTTAGTACATTGCCATTGGAAATGACCCTGTATGCCACAGTTGAAGCATGTGCGTAGTCGACCTCCATCACGACCGCCAATGTCTCGTCCACCATCACGGCCACCATTTCGGCCACCACGTCGTCCACCACGACTACCACGAAATCCAGTACGAGCGGCACCAAGAGCAGATCGATCAACAACAACATTGCTTGGAGAGGTCTCGACGACCTTTGCAGCCCGTAGGACACAAAAATGAGCTTCCATTAGAGATAAAACCTCAGCTCCAGCAATGATCTGAGAGCGAGCTGAGTCTGCATTTAGACGGAGAGAGACAAGATATGCCATCACATGAAGCTGCTCACGTTGAGCTATCGCTCCATTGATATCCGTCTTCAGAGGTAATATACGGTCAACTTCATCGACCATAGCCTTAAAAGCCCGGAAGTGGTCCTTATGAGACTTGTCGTCCTGTTCTGCCCGGTAGATGCCGATAATCTCGAGACAAGTCGCGTTTTCCATCAAATGCCGTCGCTAGGACCTCCCATAGCTCTTTTACTGTGTCCGTGTTTTGAACCATGTCTTCTACCGATGGTTCCTTGGAGTTCATCAACTGGGTAAACAGTCGACTATCATCCGTCTCCTACTGCTCAAACGTGGGATCAGTCGTCTCCGGAGGGTTGTCAGTCAGATGCTTGGACAACCGCATACCCCGAAGTGTCTTCTCAACCTTCTTCCGCTATGTTGAGTATCCATCTGGTCCGTCCAACCGCCAATCGACGAGTCGAATCGAAGAGATCGTCGTGCCAGTGCCCGTTGGTCCCGCCAATGCGTTTCCAACACCGGTATTACTGCTAGCCGCCTTAAAGGTCATAATGCTCTTGATTCGACCGTCGCTGATTTTTTCAACCCCAATAATCACATCAACTTTCCTAGTGCGCTATTAACGTGGCCAGAATCGGCACGCGCATGAAAAGATCGTATAAGAATCACACACGTCAGGATACATAAGTAACCCAAGTAACTCTGTGTAGATCTTGATGCGGATATCGAGGTAGGAAGGAAATAAAGATCTACGTAAACAATCAACTTGTCTACTCTTTGTTAACTCCTGAAGTCGTAATCTAGGAACAGAGGTTGTGCAAACAAATCATTGTCTACCCTCTGGCTTCGATATACGCTCTTGAAGTCGCAATCTAGGAACAGAGGTTGTGCAAACAAATTAATGTCTACCCTCTGGCTTCGATATATGACTTTTTTTTGATCTTTTTTTGTTTTTTTGTTTTTTTTGAATTAGGGTTTATACATGAAGTAGGGGAGGCTGCCGCAGAGGTGTGTTAGGGTTTTGGGTTGCATAGCGGGCCGGGGGGTGGCCGCTGCAGGCATGGGGCCGGGCCTGGCGGAGCGGGGGGAGTGGGGGCTGGCGGAGCCGGGGGGGTCGGGAGTCAGCGGGGCGGCGATGGCGGGGGGGTGGGGGGTGGGGGGCAGCGAGATAGGTTTTTTTTGTGGAGAAAGAGAGGGAGGGGAGGATTATGGCTCTGATACATTGTAGAATTAGGATAATGGAATGGTTTTCATAGATGAGAAAGACTACATATATATAGGAGAGGCTGTCCCCTCTCTCTATTATTCTACCCGATGTGGGACTAAAGCCCACCACCTAATATAACGCTTAACAACATCCAAAACAATTCGTGGAATAAACAATTTTAACAATCGAAATACTCGAGAAACTCAAAAACCAAAAAGAAATCACAGGTTTGGAACATGTTTAGATATAGATCTAGGTTTAGATCGAAATACTAAAAAAAACTCAAAAACCAAAAAGAAATCACAGATCTGGAACTTGTTTAGATCTAGATCTAAGAACCAAAAAGAAATCACAGATTTGAAACATGTTTAGATCTAGATATAGATCTACTGGAATATGTTTAGATCGAAATACTAAAAAAAAACTCAAAAACCAAAAAAAAAATCACATATCTTGAACATGTTTAGATCTAGATCTAGATCTAGGTTTAATCGAAATACTCAAGAAACTCAAAATCAAAAAAGAAATCACAGATCTGGAACATGTTTAGATCTAGATCTCGATCTAGATCTAAAAAGAGGGGACTCTTGATCTAAATCTAGGTTTAGATCTGAAAAGAGGGGAGTAAGAGAAAGTGATGGCTCTGTCGCTATGGAGAGAGAGTTGAAAGAGAGATCAAATCTCTTCTCCATCTCTAGACTTAGGAAGAAAGAAACTAGAGCTAGCGGCACAAATGAAATGGAGAGAGAAAATAGGTTAGGGTTAGAAATTTTGGTATATATATATTTCATGGAGGGGCATGTATGTTAATTCGGTTTTCGGTTCGGGTCGGCAACCGAAATCCAGAACCGAAAACCGAGCCGAATAACTGATTTCATATAAACATAAAACCGATGACCGAACCGTTTGGAAAAACCCGAACCGAATCCCTATTTCGGTTCCGTTCGGTTTTCGGTTCCAAACCGTTAATTGTACACCCCTATATAGGGTTGTCCTTATATAGGGAAGGAAGAGAGGGGAAGGGTTTTGAGGCCATGTGAGAGGAGTTGGGCCCTGTAAGGGAGGGATGGAGGGATGCGGGGAGTGGTGATGTGGGAGGAGGAGATTGAGTGAGGGCATGCGAGGGAAATGGGTTTCATGTGGTGGGGTGGTAGTGGCTTGATGATGTCATGGGTGATATCATAGGGTTAGGGGGGATGAATGATGATGTAAGCAATGATATCATCGTCTAAATTAAACTCTTAATTAACTCTTGATTAGATGTTTTAACTTATTATTTATACTTAGTAATAATTTTGTGGTTATTGAAAAATGAAGTTTACATGGTGTAATGTAGTATGTTCAACAAATTTGACATGTAATGTTTATAGTTTTTAAATTATACATTTGTCATGCCAATTAGGAGGAAACCACAACCCTCACACAAAGTCAATCATTAACCACAAGCTTACCTCAGCTTTCCTACTACATATGATGAGGACTATTAAGAAGGTCCACACGAGATGAAGGAAGAGATCCAAACATATTCTATTGCGTTACCGTGGTTCACCTAAAATTGAATCCTATCTGAAATTGAAGTATTTGGTTATTTTCATAGTTGTTTGTTAGTTTCAAAGTTAGTTTCAAGGTTGTTAATCGGTTATTAGTTAACAATTTTTATTATTGAGTTTGTTAGGAGATAACATGTAATCTTGAGATGAATTATTTGCGAGTCTCTTACATATATGCTGCTGTGAATGATTTTGGAGCATGATGGAAATGAATAAAAGATTACATTATTGAAAATCTCTCCTTTCTGTTATCTTCCTTAGCTCATTCTCTCCAAAATGTTCTGTTCCTGAACCTACATCCAATCCTCCTTCTGTATGCTACTACCTTCTCTCTTCTCATCCGTCAATCAACAACAACAACGCATCCAACACAACATCAACAACAACCTCCTCAACATTACAGTCGCCTAATCACAGATCTATAACACCGCTTCACCAGTCTATTGCTTCCTCCAGTTATATCGACTTTTCCAATGATCAAGGTATAGATGTTCTTGCATAAATTTGAACATCTTTATGTTAGCCTCTTGCAAAGCCGATCCACCAAATAAAGTAAGTTGTGTGCATCTTCTTTTCAATCCCAAATTTAATTATTACTGAAGAATTCAACTGTGATTTGTGGAAACTAAATTGTAATTGATTTAATCTATGTATTAAAATTGATTGATCCTGCAAGCAAAACAAAGGTTAAGGCCAACATTATTGTCCACCTCGAAATTTATAAAATTTTAATTTATTCAACTTGAGCCTTATTAGGGAACTTATTTATTCAACTTGCTACCTATACTGACAAATACCGATGTCGAGGCTCTATTTTTCAGTCAATTCGGCAGGAAAAGACCAATCAACAAGGATGTAAATGCATAGTAAGGTTGTAACCGAAGAAAACTTACATATAGTAGGTAAATAAATTATGAAGGGTGGCTATTATTTAATTCAGTTTCAAAACTACTAAGAAACAACACATAAAATATTAAAAATTATGCCTAAATGTATACAATATTTTTCAATTTTTTTAATAATTTATTAATGATAGTTTGTTTTTCGATAAAAAAAAATCCGGTGCTCTATCCAAAATGTCGATATTGTCGATACCGTTAATCCCGATACTCAGAGAAAGTGTCCGATTGAACCTTGTCGTTTCAATTCACAAGCGAACTCAGAAAGTTTTGGAAGAGATGGCCGTAACGAATATGGAAATGAAGAGTCGAGACAAGTGAATACATAGGGTTGAGCATCCCTATTAGAGCACTGACTCCCAAGAATCATGGCCCGAGTTTAAAGATCCCTTGTCACGAAGGAAGAAGGAGAAACGGTTATGGATCATTTGTAATCTCGAATAAGACTGCTTTTCAGAATAAAATCACAATGTGAACTAAAAACCGCAAGGGAATAAATTTGGAGAGTAGATGCAAGTATTACATGATGCCAAAGCCAAAATTGAGATAGATTCCCAATTAGCCATCGTCATGTTCGAAGGAAAATAAGCGTCAGGAGAAGTGATAGGCCCCAAAGTAACGTGATCAATAGCGCCAGAGTCTAGTACCCAGAATAAAATGAGGGGCATGCAATCCCAAAACCTCTAGATAAAGGGTTAACAAACATAGTAGGGAATGGTGCATCGAGATGATGTGTTATGTCGCCGATACAACGATAGGTTATGAGAAGGACGGTGTGGTACTGAAGCAAAGATTCGACTGTCTGAGTTTAGGAGCTCAAGAGAGGGGAGGGATCATAGTCCCGATGTTGTTAGAAAAGAAGATCCAAATGTTTGTAGAGACTATTTGCAGAGGAGAAGAGAGATCGAATTTCCACATTCTTTGGCGGTAGCGAAAGAAGTACCCAACCGGACGCAGGGATCATTATTGGAGTTGAGAAGCGCGGAGCAAATCTTGGAATCATTCTGGAGCCATAGGGTGATGTCCATGAGATGATGAGAGACTGCACCATGGTAAGTGAATGTGGTAGAGAAAGGGCCCATCAAGATAGTTACGTCTGAGTGAGATTATTGTCGTCAGACAAGGTGCATTTGGGAACTTGGAGAGAGTAGGAGTCGAGGAAGTAAACATCAAGATTACTACGCAAAAAACACATGAGAATAAGCCATAAAGACGTGCTCACAACGAGGAAGAAGGCTGAAGAGAGTTAAAAAATGTCGAAGTAGAGACCGAATATGTCAAGGACCCACTTGATTAGCCAAATGGAGAAAACAACTGAGCAGACAGGCCGGTTGACCTAGCAGAACGCCAAGATATACATTTCTATTTTCATTTTAACTACTTTTTATGTAGCTTAATATGTTACCAAGATATAAACTTCTTCGCTCAAGTTTGTTACTTTTGTTGTTGTAGCACTAATAATTTTCATGATAGATGCTTTGGCATCAGGCCTAGTGTTTGGAGGGGTAGTTCTTCAAAATGTTCCAGGAAGTTCATGAGAAATTCCCTACTTCTAAAACCTTTAGTGACTTCCAATTCCTTTTCTCTTAGGTCTTTTAGCCTTTAGGAAATATTGTTGTATTAGCATTATAATTTTTAACTTTTGTTTACTTGTCACCTTAACTAAAATATCACACTGTTCATTTTTTTAACATTGACATTTTATTTCATTTAACAAGCTAGATATTGCATTGAATAAGTTTATATATATTGTTTATTCCCCACTATGCACACCAGCAACACCTGACTTATAGTTCAGATAGGATATTTCTTTGGGTTGAAGAAAGAAACCAAATTAATAACTCAATTGGAGCAATATATGGAATGTGACTTTGAGTTTTGAGTCCCTAATCCTCTATCTAATACAACAACAACAACAACAAAGCCTTGTCCCAAAAATTTGGGGACAGTTGTTTGAATCCTTTTTCTGAAGACAATGAAAGAAAATCCTCTTTGTAATTGAGAAAAACTAATGAATAATGTTGATTGGTAACATTGAGAGTTCTTTCCATGGTTGATTGTGGATGCAATCATATAAGAGTGCATGTGAAATCCTAAATTACTGAGTTCGTAGCCCTGAAAAGAGGTCCGGAGCCATCTTTGATTTACTTTGTCTTCTTATTTAACATACCTAAGAAGTACATACGAATCAAGCCAACAATAGCATAAGCATCTTATTTAGCATACTTAGAAATACATATAATTCAAGTCAACAATAGCATAAGGAATAGACTGCATATTCCATCTTTTTGCTTAGTCCTTTACAATGCTTTATTTTGCTCCTCAGCTAACTCGAGATTCTCAACTACTCTTCTTAGCAACTCCATAAACAACATCAGCTTAAAAAGACTCCTTACCATCATAAGCATTCTCGAGGATCATTATAAGGGATTAATAGAGGGGAAATCCTTTGATAAGCTATAAATATTTGATTATACATTTCAAACCACTAGGCCATAACTATGTAATGAGCACATGTTAAAAATTTATTAAGGGCCTAAATTAAATCTCATAACTATTTATCTTTTTAAATTAGTGAATTTGACCTTTGCATTACTATGGCATTCATATCAGTCTATATAATACTCATCATCGTCATTCAAGTCCTTTCCTAAGAGAATAGGGTCGTCTATGGAGCATAAGAAAGCTTCATAAATAATTGACAAAGTTCTACAACTGGTTGTCGACCTGACGTCAATCCTCTATCTTGGCGTCAAATTCCTTGCCAAGGTAGCTATTAGCATAAAAGGGTTGTGTGTAAAAACCTAGACTGCCAGTTGGCAGGTAGGTAGAACCTTATGGCTATGCAATTAAAGTATAAATGAAACCAAGGAGGACCCTCCAAGTTCCCATGGACATAAAGAGTCTATACGAGGTAAGATAATACAATCAACCACATAGACCCTGCAAGCCTTGACCCTTTAAGCTCATTAAACCTTATGCCTACATGTTTTTTATATGCATGCATTGATATGTGTATGACTAATGCATACATCAATAGCAAGCGTTATTGACTTGAACAGTTGAACTGTAAAGTTGTGTGACATGCTGATTTTGTTGGTTAAGTATGATATTGAGCCATTTATGCCCTCTATATTTGTTGTCATTTTGCAGAAAGTTGTATCTAGAAAAACATTTTTATCTTTGCTTTATGATACTACAGCATTCTGTAACTGGCACCGCGCAAATGAGATAAGTCAATGCTTAATGGTAACATGCTAAATGTCTTAAGTAAATACTATTATTACAAATTAACACAATTCGTTATTCAAGATGACAATTGGATACTTTTTTCCTACGTTGTGAGAACTCATGATATGTGAAATCATTTATGGGTAGGTGGGAGAGATTCAAGCTTGCTGAGAGCTTCACTGCGTGACTTCATTTCTTTTCCGCTTGTGCATTATTAGTGGTAATACTTTGCACTTTGCTGTTAATATGGGATTTTATATTTGTAAGTTGGATTGATATATCTGAAGACTTGGGAGCTTGATGTATTTATGTGTATTTTTGAAGGTAGTAGGTACATGCACGTACAACACAGGAGATTATGATATTATAAATATTAATATAACAATATGTAATAATTAGTAATTTCATACTTTCTTTTGTTGCAACACATTATTGAAAAAAGAAATGAATCGATAGCAATTTGACGCCTTAATAATTTTATTCTAGTGTTAATTCTTCATGATTTCAACAGCTTTAGTTGTCTGACCAGCCTAGAAGTGAGGCTAGTGTTTCACAAATTAACTAAATTAGTCAAATAAACTATGATGTAATTTAAAATCTCATTAAAGTCTTGCGTAATGATCTGACTAAAATGAAATATATATGCCACAGTACATGTTAAAATGGCTTCAGAAGACACTATTGGAGCCCATCTGACGCCTATATGTGACTGATAATGGGATCTAAGATGGCCCTAATAACACTCGTATCTGTTTGATTACATTTTGTTGTCAGAGTATGTTTTAATTAGATAGTGCACGTCTAATGTTTGATCTTACCCTTAAAGTTATCTCATGACAAATGCAGATGTATTGCTCAAGTAACTCATGCACAAACTAGATTATTGACAACCCAGCCTATCTTGATTTTGCTGCCTAATGCCATAATCGTTACATAAATACAATTTTGAATGCTAAACACCTCATTACAAGTTATAGATGTTCTAGTCAATGATAACACTATTGAAGACAAAATATGATACAAATTCTAGCTCTTCGAAGATTGCATGCACCTTTTATATCTTCCCCAAAGTTGACATTTATATATGACATGTAGCTGTTCCTCAATGCATGGTCAATGTCATCTTTCTCACAGTTCATGATGACCAGCATCTTCAAGCCCACTTGTTTTCAGAAACCTTCTACTTTGTTTTATAAGATCAAAAAGATCAGGGATGTCCCTCCAACTTTTCCAATTTTAAAACTCTCCATCGTGATGAATGATTGATCCTAAATATTGAAAGCTATCACTCTTAGGTATTTCTTGTCCATTTATATGGACTCCCTTATCATTTTTTGTTGACTTCAGATTAAAATTATATTTCATATACATCTGTCTTTGTTCTACCAATCCTAAATCCCATATATTCCAAAGTCTCTCTCAATACTTCTAATTTAGCATCTAATCATTGTCTACTCTTGTCAACCAACACTATCATCAACAAATATCATACATCATGGAACCTCCTCCTGGATATCCTAATAATTTTATCCATAACTATCCAAAAAGGTAAAGACTCAACATTGATCCTAGATGTACGCAATGGTAATAAGGAACGAGTTACTATCTCCTCCAATAATTTGCACGATCGACGTAGATCAACATATCCTTTATAGTCACATATTACTAGAAACTTGTTTCTTTTTCAAACCTACCATATTATCTTCCTAGAAACTCGATTATAAGCTTTCCTTTTATATTATATTTATAGACATAACAAATATATAGAAAGAGAGGAGAGAGGAAGAGAAAGCGAATGAAAAAGAAAGAGGAGAGCAAGAACAATCGAAGAAAGATAAAATGTAAGCAATAATAGTCATTTTATATTTGTTGTGAGTTTTATATAAAATAAATTAATTTATGTAAATCCAAGGACCCTAGGGGTGTTGACTTGTGATGAAGAAGATTCTAAAAGTGATGGGGACATTGCCAATTTGTTTCTCAAAAATTAAGGGAACTAGGTCTAAATGATAGAAGTTTCATAAAAGGATATGCTAAAACATTAACTCATCTTCATTAGTAGCCTATGTTCACTTCTCAAGAGGGAGAGGCCATAGTCACAATATTTGCAGATTTATTAAAAAATTTCACAAAAAATTCTTTAATTATACCTTAATGAACATATATGCGAACTAATGGTGAATTCACAAATCCTTCGTGAAGTTCACAAATTATGCATTATTTGCACGAACAAATTATTCGTTAGAGAATTCATAACCAGCTCTTCTTCCCCATGGTGCTAGTTCGTGAATTCATCTTTATCCTAAACAACAATGGTGATGGTGTTGATCTGGCATTTCCAAATTCAAAGCAAAATCGAAGATAAATGAGACCAACTTAGGTAAATGAAGAAAGAAGACAGAGAAGATGAAGGGGGAGGGATGGTGGAAAATAAACGTGAAGAGTGAAGCTTGCCTCTAGAGAAAGGAGATAATTAACTTTTCATTCATGGAAAGTTGTGTAGGGTGTCAACCACTTGAGAAGAAAATTAATTATCTCCACTTTCTTGGAAAGGGATACTGTAGTTAAAATGAATAAATAACTATTCACAATTCAAATGGTCAGATTATAATTATGCAATTAAATGTTTCTTGGTTTGTTAGATTGGTTTATGAACGGGGTCCACTTTTTCACCTTTAACTGAATAATGCAGCCCAAAGGAATATATATATATATATATATATATATATATAACAACTCCCAAGGGAATCAAACTCCCAAGGGAATATATATATATATATATATATATATATATATATATATATATATATAACAACTCCCAAGGGAATCAAACTCAACCACTTGTGTCTTCAAACTCAACCACTTGGGCTATAACTCTTTGACCTTACTGAACTTGCGACTATGCGGTCGGGGTTGGCATCAATACCTCGCATTCATCATAGCCTAACCATTGGAACCAAACTAAGTCTACAGTGACCTAGAAATGTATAGATCTTGACAATTCAAGCATGAAAAAGAAACTAATAAACAAAGAGATCTTTTTGCTTCTTGGCTTTGGTTCACTTGATTTCCTAATAAATTAAATCATGGCACTTTAATTTGACTGCAAACATCTCTACCTTCTCTCTTTGACATATTCTTATATTCAAACACATTATCAACGATGTGCAACCAATCTATAAAAGCGCTTCCAGTTGATCCTCCCTGAGAATGACAATATTTCAACTGCATTTTTTTTGTTGATTGCTAGTTACTGCTGTCTTGAACTCCCCTTATTTCTCCATTCCTACAGAGCACCACGATGAGATGGCTTTTCATCTATATTGCACAGATACAGACACACATGTTACAACCCGAGAATTAAATCCATGACGTACATGTCGTGTCTAGGGGGATTAAGACCTCCGATCTGGTTTTCTGGATCTTATATCTTCAAGTGCTGACCACTTGCACTTGCACTGTTGCACACACGCACACACTAATTTGATCAAAAGCTAGTTATATTCTTTTCCTACGATTATGTAATTTTCCTCCATAACATACTAAGTATCTCCTATAGCAGGTTATTAACTCTAGATAACTTGATATATATGGTTGTTTCAAAGAAGTTTAAAGTGGATATAATTATTATTTATAAATATTATCTTAATTTGTCAATATTACCTACAATTCATTTTTTAATTGGCTTACTAATTGTTGCAAAAAAAATGGCTTACTAATATCTTCTCTCATAGGCATGTAAGGAGAGCATAACTTATTTTTGGGTCCTTTGTGATAACCAGGGAGGTTATGGATCATGACACTATTTTCGGAAAGATACAAAAAAAATAATATATGTTTGACTTAATTCTCAAGGATCTCGACCAATATGAATCAAGTTTTTCATCACTCTTAATGCACAGTAACCTTACCCCCATATGTGAAGATAGAAAGGATGAAACCACTTCTCTATGCCATGACTCATGGGATCACCTAAGCAGACCTTGTGCTCATTGACCCATTAATTATGATCCACTCAATGGATACGCCTTTCTCTCATTAGAGATCCTGCACCATTAGAGCCCATTTGATGTCGGACAAGACCTAAATTGGTGGTCTATATGGAATTATGCAATAATTTTCACAAATTGAAATTAGCGCAAATCTAATCGTAAAATAAAGATCGATAAAATTCTATCTTAAAGAACCACAAAATATCACAAAATCAACATCATCATCATCATCGAAGTCTTCTCCCATAAAATGAGGTCGGCTATAGAGCATAGGAAATCTTTATATAAATTTAACAGTTTTATGACCGTCTGTCGACCTGGCGTTGGCTCCAAATTCCTAGTCAGAGTAGCTATAAGTATGAGAGGGCCATGCCATAAAACCTATGTAGTCATTTGACATGTAGGTGGACCTATCTTTTTTATTGCATTTTGAGCTCATGCAACAAAGGAACACCCTCCAATTTCCCTCGACTATAAAGAGTTTAAGTAAAAGACCATAAAAGCAATGAATTAAAGTAAGAGTTATGGATTGAATTTACTGAAGGATTACAAAGTTGCTCCACAATCAAAACAGATGGAATCTTTTTCCACAAAGAAGTTATTTGAAGCACTTGTCAAAGCTTTTGTCCCGGGGTCCTAAGATCAACCTTGACACAATGTAAAGAGAAATTGACTGTGGGTGGATTGTAATGGGATTTGGGAAGGGTTTATGTAAGATGAATAAGGAGAAGATGTAGAATAAGACATGTACTCTTAAGAAATGCATGAGAACCATAATTCAAATTAATTTCTAATCTCTTTGATGTTTAAAACTTAGAGAGTACATGAGTTTATATAGCCATAGTAGTCTTGGTCTCTAAGAAACTAATCTTGAAAGGCAACTAGCATGCCAACTATCATGTTTCCAAATTTAATTAATCCTAATAAAAACTACTAAATATAGCTAATCCTAAGAAATAATCATGTGTACCCATGTTAATAATGATGAGTCAAGATAGCAGGACTCCTTAAAGCACAATGGGAATGTAATGATGAGTCAGGAGGCATATACACAGATAAACATGAATCTACAAGCCAAACCTGAACATACGATGAATCTTCAAAGTGTCCCAGTTGCATTTACGTGTAGGAACAATTATGTGCTGGTAACATAGTTGCATAGATAAAGACATTGTTAGATTCATGGAGTCATATCCTTATAATTATGGGAATGGCTGTTTAGGAGACATATACACAGAGATGAATGATAAGCTGGAGTTCAGACCTGAGGATATGATTTTTCCGAGGTTCCAGAGTCGCATTTGGGTATTGGAACTGTGAAGTGCTGGAAATGTAATTACAGAAGTAAATACATTGTTAGATTCATCAGGTAAAATTTATAATTATAGGGATCACGATTCAGGAGACATGTCCACAGATGAACTAGAAACTATAATTCCATCCTGATGACAAGGGCCCAGATCTGTTGGTCAACTTGTTGTCTACTTGTCTTTGATCGATGATTACATCCTCTAACTACAAGTATCATTGAAGCTTCCAGCTCAAACAGTTCAGAATGTTTGAGTCAAAACTCTAAAGTATACCTGCGAGAAGAGTGGTGCATGAAGTATACAGTGGAAGACAAAGTACATAAATTAAGGAGGTTCTCTAGATATTACCTTTATGCAAGTCAAACTCATAGTTTGCAGTATCGGCTGATACCTATACCGATACAGCTGATATCGTTACGGTTTGGCATGTCCATATCCAATACCGATCGATATCGATACTGACCGATACCGACACTGGGGGTCTCTTTTCCACTCAATTCGGTAAAAAAAAAAAAAATTGAACAAAAGAGACTAATTGGCAAGGATGTAAAAGCATAGTAATGTTGTAAAATCATGTAAATAAAAAAAATTTATTTATTACAGGTAAACCAATCAGCAACTGTGAAATAACACAATTTTTTTTTAAAATTATGCCCAAATGTCTACAATATTTTCCTAAATTTTGAATAATTTATTTATAATTATTTGCTTTCCTATACATAAAATTCTGATACTCCGATTTGAAACCGCCGATACCGCCAATCGTGGTACTCATAGGAATGGTCCGATACCATATTACGAACCTTGGTCAAACTACTACTAGGATATGCAAGTAGTAGATTGTATTTCTATACTTCGCAATATATGATTTGTGAAGGCATTGAATATGTAGATCTGAAGGTAATATTACCTTGGATGCAATGGCTTCATCAAGGATCTCAAGTGGATCAATGGAATTATAACCAAGGCTCCATGTATCAGCCAATGCCAATCTGAAACTGCCTACAAATATCGGTATCCACTGGTTTCCCTTATCATCAGCATTAGGTTCCTGATTCCAGCCAGTATTGGCAATGGCTTGATCAATACAAGTCCAAATAGACTGATACTGACAGAAGTAGAAATAAAATAAAGGACAGACAAAGTAAATATTATTGGTAGCATTTTTGTAATTCTTACTAATAAAATTCACAATGCTTCCTAATGAAATTAAAAGTTCTTGCCACTATACTATATATTTTCTATTAATAATTAAGGCACTTCTTAGACAAGGTTTTCCTTTTTTGCTAACAATATTATGCAAATTTGCTAATAAACTGAACATTTATTACTAATATATTAAGCACTTCTTGCTACTAAACTATGCAATTCTGGCTAATAATTTTGACATTTCTTGCTACCAAATTACAAATTTTTGGTAATACATTTGGCATCTCTTGTATGCACAGTAGGCCTACAAGGACAAAATTAGGCATTTCTCTCTAATAAAAGACATTTTTTTCTAATAAATTAGTCATTTCTTAGTAATACTTGGGACAAAAGAGCCAACAATTAGGCTATATGAATTCAATTTATATGAGAAGTGTTATTTATCTATTGTGTATTCTCCACAAGACTATGGGTGAAATAATATTGATTTCTTTTTAACTTTTTACGAATACTTTTCATAGGTATACAGAGATCAGATGTTATTAGAATACAAAGCTGATTGGAAAAAAACATACCACTATTATTTTGTTAATCGGTGACATTGATCATTATTTCGCCTAAACTAACATCAAACCACCACAGTAATTCATGAAACTGTACTTCAATATAAAATTTTACAGACATTGTCACACCCATCTTCTTTCTTGATCTCACTTGTTGACTGAAAAAGATAGTTTTGTAATAGTCTTACGGGTGAAATTTATTCTGCATAGGTTGATCTCCATGCAAATAGAGAGAAGCCATGCAAATTAGTCTAATTAGTAGACCTAGTAGGATATTGAATGATCATATGTATTTTATAGCTTTTGAAGTTAAGGTGAAATTATTAATCTTTTACTCTTGCATATATACGATCATGTTCACAAATATTACAATATGAAATGATAGAATACTTAATATTATAATATTGCTATGAAAAAAAAACTTCAATTTGGAACCTTTTTGATATAGCAGAATTTGTGGCAGGAAACTGATATAATGGAGGAGTTTAAGGATGATGGACTACTCTCTGAAGCATCATCTCAAACAACTGCTGCTGGACCAGAATATCTTCCCACATGTCCATCACCTCCTACTCCCACATTTCTTATAAAAAATATTATAACAGAAGAGGGCACTCGCCAGTCAACTGAAAATGGCTCATTGGATCAGAAAAGTTGTTTTTTATCAGAAGCGCCAAGTCATCAGAGTCTACCACTTAAAATGCCTGATTTATCAGAGAAGTTGAATGATACGGGTACTATTCCAATGACCAACACAACTTTGTCAGCAATAGATAAGAACGTGCTGTCTTCCTATACACTGGACTGTAACTCATCTACTACACCTAACAGTTCAAATGTCTCAGAGATTATTCCTGAGAAAACTGCAATTTTGTCATCAGATGTTCATAGCAGCCCGGTACCTCATTCATTAGAAAGTTCACCTCTTTCGTCAGAACATTCAAATGAAACAGGTATTGAGATGAAGACTGCATCAACTGTTTCATCAGAACTCCATAGTATTATACCTTGTTTATCATTGGATCATGGAACATCTATTTCACCAGAGAATGTGAATGATTCTTTCACTGACTCTGTGAGCTCCAGAACTTTATCACCAGAATTCCTTAGTGTCCCATTACACCTCCAACTTAAAGAACGGTGTTCTGAAAGGCTTGATAGGGATATGGTTATTGGTGATGATACTGCCTCAGATGAAATTGGAAAGACAGAAAAACTAGCTGATGAGCTAAATCACCACCAAGTGGAGGCCAGAAGTATGCAAAATGAAAGTGGTAAATTGGAGAATTCTTCAGGGCATGCAAGTCGACCAAACATAAACAGAGGCCTTGTTGACACTGCAGCACCTTTTGAATCTGTTAAGGAGGCTGTTACCAAATTTGGAGGAATTGTTGATTGGAAAGCACACAAGGCAATGACCATGGAGGTAATAGCTACATTTTCTAGTATGGAATTTTATCTTATTGCAGCTAATAAGAGGGTTTTGTTGCTTTTACCTTCCTTTTGTATCAATCTTTTATCTAATAATTCGGAATCCAAAAAACCATGTCTTTTTTTCTTATTCCTATACCATAAATAGTCTGTATGTATTTGAATATGAAGGAAATATTATTCTAAGTGGCATGAAGGTCATAATTGGCTGTTCACTGGCTGGTCAGTAGGCCACTTTGTAGAAAGCTTAAATAATAAGGATGGAAGTTCTCCACAAGTGCTATAGTTGTCCCTAACGTCTTCCACAATTCTAAAACAGAATTAGAGACAATTTATGAAGCTTGCTTTCCTTGCAAGATACCAGAAGTCGATCTTCTAATATTTTGTATGCCCAAGATTTTGCGAAAAGATGGCAATCTTAATGAAGTCATTCTGGAAAGCTACAACAAGGTAGGTAGAGGTAAATCTATAGCTAGAATTAATCTTGTCATAGTGAAAAAGGACCAGCTCGATACTTAACACATTTCCTATGATGTGCTTTTCTTATCTATAGAGATGCCCTGATATGCTACAAAGAGATCTAGTAAAATAAAAATATTTTCAACACTCTTTTCCTCCTATAAGGTTGTCTCCGAGTTGCTTATTTATGAATAACTTCAGATACTTTGACCCCTTAGTTTCTGATATATTTCAATGTAGTGCAAGCAATCCCAGCTCAAATCCCAACAGGGATTTGCAGAAGGAATCGATAGACAGACTTATATGAAGGCTATATCGAAACCTTTGATTTTCATCTCAACTCCTTTTTACGGTACATGAATTTGCAAGATGTTTTCCCTTTGTATGCACTCTAAGATTGTGATGAATAATTTCTTATCTGCCAAATGATTGCTTGGATAAGGTAGTTTTATTAGCTTACTCCATTTTCCTATAATGACATTTTGATGAATATTGAGTTTAGTAGGATAATGGTATATTGGAGGATATGATAATGATTATGGTTCTAATTGATACTTTTATTATGTCTTCAAAACAGAGACGCAAGCATGTGCAGCTTGAACTTGAGAATGTAAGGGAAGAAATACCTAACTACAAGATGCAATCAGAAGCTGTTGAAGAAGTTAAAAAGGAAGTACTCAAGGAGCTCGATGCTACCAAGAGGTTGATAGAAGAGCTAAAGCTGAACCTGGAGAGAGCACAAACTGAAGAGTCCCAGGCAAAACAAGACTCAGAACTTGCCCAACTTAGAATCAAAGAGATTGAGCAAGGGATTGCTGAGGAAGCCAGCATCGCTGCCAAGACACAGATCAAAGTTGCCAAGGCAAGGCACGAAGAAGCTGTAGCTGAACTGAATTCTGTGAAAAAAGAGTTGGAAGAACTTCGGGAAAATTATCTTTTTGTGCTTAATGAAAGGGACGTGGCAGTAAGAAGTGCCGAAGAGTCTCTATCAACAACTAAAGAGATCGAGAAGACAGTTGAAGACTTAACTCTGGAACTTATTGCATCAAGGGAGTTATTAGAATCTGCCCATGCGGCGCATCTTGAAGCAGAGGAGCATCGGATTGGTGCGGCTTTGGCTAGAGATGAAGACTGTCTGAATTGGGAGAGAGAATTAAAACAAGCCAAGGAAGAACTACACCAATACAATGAACTGTTATTGTCATCAAAGCATCTCAAGAATAAATTGGACAAGGAATCCACTATACTGCTAAACCTCAAATCTGAATTAGCTGCATACATGGATTCCAGACTAAACCAGGAAGCTCAGAGCATTGAGGAAGAGAAAGGATCGGATAAGATCCATCAGGAACTTGAAGAAATAAAGACTACCATTGAGAAGGCTAAGAATGAAGTAGTTATACTAAGAGTTGCAGTCTTGTCACTCAAATCGGAGCTTGAGAAAGAGAAATCAGGCCTTGCTAGCATGAGACAGAGAGAAGGGATGGCATCTGTAGCCGCAGCGTCTCTTGAAGGTGAGATTGAGAGAACAGAAGAGGAAATACATGTAGCAGTAAAAGGGGAAAAGGAACTCAGAGTGAAGATGGTTGAGCTCCCAAAATTATTGCAACAAGTAGCTCAGGAAGCTGAGCAAACAAAGTCTGGTGCTAAATTAGCACGAGATGAACTGAGGAAGGCCAAGGAAGAAGCTGAGCAAGCCAAGGCCACAGCAAGTACAGCAGAGATAAGATTACTTGCTGCTTTTAAAGAGATTGAGGCTGCTGAAGCATCAGAGAAGCTGGCTCTTTTAGCTGTAAAAGCTTTGGAAGAGAGCGAAGGCGACGACTTCACAAATGGAGTGACAGTTCCATTGGTAGAATACTACTCTCTTAGCAAGAGAGCCCATGAGTCTGAGAAACTTGCAAACGAGAGGGTGATCTCGGCCATTGCCCAGATTGAGGTGGCAAAGGAGTCTGAGTTGAAAAGCTTAGAGAGGTTGGAGGCGGCTTACAAGGTGATGAGTGAGCGTAAGGAAACTCTGAGAGCTGCGAAGGAGAAGTCCGAGAAGGCCAAGGAAGGAAAATTGGGTGTTGAGCAAGAATTAAGGAAGTGGAGAGCTGAGCATGAGCAGAGAAGGAAAGCTACTGATGCTGCTCGGAGTGGCTCTAATCCTTCAAAGAGCCCTCCTAGGCGATATGGAAGCGAACAGATGACATCAAGTAAAGATACTGATACTATCCATCCTGTACCTAATCCAAAGGTATTCATGGCGGGAAATAAAGGAGCGAATAACATCCCTGAGGTGAAGAGGAGGAAGAAGTCGTTCTTTCCGCGAATGCTGATGTTGTTGGCAAGAAAAAAGGCTCAATCATTGAATGAATGATATATAACTGCTTGTATATGTGTAGTGGTGATTTACTAAGGAATGTGTGAGGTTCGTTGTGTAAATTGTGTCAATTTGTTAATATTTGTAGGACCAACAATATGACGGGTTTTTATTCTTGACGAATTGGTGTGGAATACTACTGTTTGGTAGTTGAATAATCAATGGGTTTAAACCCATAACATTATAATCGTTGGGACATAAATAAGAGGTTAGAGAGAAAAAGTTGTATGTAGTATTTTGTTTGTTTGTATGTAGTATGTCCTTAAGTCAAGGCACTGTACTATGATATTCTTATTACTTGAGGACAGTAAACACAGTGAGCCATAAAACGAAGACATTCAAAAGTTGACCACGTAAAACTGTTATGCTCATGTTTCTTCCTCGTGCATGCACGTGTGCACATGTAATTTTGCTATATTTGTCTTACCCTTGGAAGCCCAAGGCGACTGTACCTTTCCGTTTTGCCTGTTATTTTACGAAAAGGAGATGTTTTCCATCCGCTACAAGTACAGCATTCTGGTGTTTGTTTTATCATTGAAAAAAAAAGTATTGCATGGGATTTTATTCCATATGTGCTCTAAACAACAAAAATGCTTTGATTGAGGTTTTATTCCATATGTGCTCTAAACAACAAAAATGCTTTGATTGAGGTGTGCAACTAATGCTTTGCCATCAATAGCTTGCCACATCACCAATGTTAAGTAATTTTCTCGACTTACTACAAAAGAAATTGTATCGATATGATATATTGGCCTATATTTTGACGGCGCAAGATATGACCAGATGTTGGGTGTATCAGCTGACAGCAATTTAGTTATAGCTATTTTAGGCTATTGATAAAGACAACACTCAGAAAAATGACTGTTCTCAATCCTAAAAATATATTTTTTAAATGGTTAGGATGGCCTCATTGATATGATAAGTGTTACTAAAATTACTTATAATATAAATAAATATTATTTTTCAGAGATTTATAAGAGAAGAAATAAACAAAAAACGAAATTTGTTACCGGCCTCTGGGGAAGTCATGCTCCGAGGTCTATGTGCAGACGTTTCTCGGAAGCTCCTAGTGGTAAAACCCCCTGACTACCGGGTTCTCTTCGTTGCACACAACTCGGAGAGAGAGACCGAACTTAGCTCTGCCCAGAGCAAGGATTCAGAGAACAGAATGGTTTGAGAGAAGAAAAATAGAGGTTTCACGTAGGAGAGTTTTCTGTCTAAAAAAATGAAGGAGAAGGAGACCAAATAAATAGGCTGAAGCTGTGGCAAGGTTCAACGAATCTGGATATGAGCCACAAACAGGATACTTAATGGCTCATAAACAGGCCATTAAGGAGCAAATAAAACGTGAAAAAATGCTGTCAAAAGAGCTGTTGCAAGGTTCAATGAATCTGGACATGAGCCTCAACGTTCAAATTTGAAAGAGCCAAATGGGTTCAAAAATAAAGAGCAGCAAAAAGATTTTTGGATCCCAGCCCGAACCCGAAGAGTAAATTGGATTGGCATTCGGCGTCCGCAGGTGTGGGCACGTACCCGCACCCGTTTACGCGCGTCGAACCGAACCGAGCCGGGCCGGGCGGCGGCGGCGGCGCGCGCGTGTGGTCCAAGGGATTCCCCACACAACATCTTTAAGAAAGCAATGAAGAGGAAATAATATATACACACAAGGAGGGGTTGGCCCATCCGATGTGGGACTAAAGGAAAGAAGAAAATTGAGCTTTTGCACAAGCAAAGCTAACAATCCCCCCCAAAAGGTCAAGTTTCGAAATAGAAGTGACAAAAAAATTAAAAGAAAGATTTCTGGGCAGGTATATACTATGCATAGATGAGATGGACTACAGCCTTGAATCTCACTTAGTGACTATTGTCTTTGTCTGAAGAAGTGCTTGATGGACTATGCCTTGAATCAGACTTCTTTTACCAGATTCAGAAAATATCACACATAGTACGCTAGAGGTTCTGGGTCTAACGGGTGGCGCTTTTGGTTGGCCATGCGCACTAATCCAAATTCATGAGAGTTGTCTAGGATCGCCCTGTCCCATAGTCGCGGCCTTCACGACATCTCATATATGTAAGTCCTTAAGGGTTGGTGATAGATTTCAACCCCGCATATCAGCTTGGACCTATTAAGAGTTTTTAAAACTCATCATAACCATATCACTCAAGAACACTGTCACCATAGGGATGAAGAATCATTGTACGCATGTACAGCCACTTGGGCATTTTAGAATGAGATTTTAATCTCAGGTCAGTGTTCCATAAAAGTCACCTAAGTCCAGCTTGTTTCTACCCATTGAACCGGCTTCTTGGGATCTCCAGTCAAACTCGGTTGGGTTGCCACTGCTGGTGACTTTACTTATGGGCTTAACCCCATCCCCCTCGATGATTCTAGGATCAAAGTCCTAGACAAACCCTTCGTCAAGTGGTCTGCAAGATTCTTTTCTGACTTTATATAGTCAAAAACCACTTATTTGCCCAATAGGCTCTTTATAGACTTGAAGCGCAGCTGCAGGTGCTTGTTCATCTTAGCATTCACAAAATCATGCTTTAGTAGTTTCATAACAGATTTATTATCACATTTTATAGAAATTTCAGGAACATGATTAATAGAAATAGGTATATGCATAATAAGGTTTCTTAGCCATTCGGCTTCTATACATGTAGTGTCCAAGGCTATCATTTCGGAGTCCATTGTACTCTTAGCTATGATAGTTTGTTTACATGAGCCCCAGGAGATTGCAGCTCCTCCTCCTAGAGTGAAAACATATCCAGTAGTAGATTTTACATCATGTGAGTCAGTTACCCAGTTTGCATCTGAATAACCCTCTATGATATCAGGGTGTCTATTATAGTGCAACATATAATCTAGAGTACCCCTAAGATATCTAAATACTCTTTCTAATGCTATCCAGTGTAACTGATTTGGGTTACTAGTATATCTACTTAGTCTCCCAACAGCAAATGGAATATCAGGTCTGGTCCTATTTGATATATACATGAGAGAACCTATCATCTGGGAATATCTGTGTTATTCCATAGGAGAACCTTCATTCTTCTTTAGAACAACACTACTGTCATAAGGAGTAAGGGCAGGTTTTTTTTATCAAAAAACTCAAAATTTTTTAGCATTTTCTCGATAGAGTGTGCTAAGAATAGAGTATAGTCCTCCTTGTATTTGGACAGTTGCATGCCTAGAATCAAGTTGGCTTCACCAAGATCTTTTATATCAAACTGGCTGGATAAATAGTCCTTGGTATTAGTAATCAATTCTAGTGATGATCCAAAAATAAGGATGTCATCTACATACAAACATATGATGACACAACTTTCATCTAAATTTTTTGAGTATATACATTTGTCATACTCATTTGGCACGAAACCATATTCTGAGATGATTATGTCAAATTTGTTGTGCCATTATTTGGGAGCTTGTTTTAGGCCATAAAGAGATTTAACTAATCTGCAAACTTTCTTTTCTTGGCCTTTTGTAATAAAACCTTCAGGTTGCTCCATGTAGATTTCTTCCTCTAGGTCCCCATTTAGAAATGCTGTCTTTACATCCATTTGATGGATTGACATATTATGAATGGATGCTAAAGCTAGAAGGGTTCTAATAGAGGTGATCCTAGCTACAGGAGAGTATGTATAAATAATCAAGTCCCTTTTTCTGGTTAAAACCTTTGGCTACTAATCTAGTATTGTATTTCTGTATGGTACCATCGGCTCTAAGTTTCTTTTTGAATATTCACTTACAACCTATGGATTTACTACTTAAAGGTAGGTCTGCTAGAAACCAAGTATTGTTCTCCATGATGGAGTTATACTCACTGTTAATGGCTTCTTTCCAGAAGGGGGCATCAGGAGAAGATATTGCTTCTTCATAAGTTGAGGGATCACCCTCTATCAAAAAAGCGAAGAAACCTTCTCCTAAGTTCTTTTCAATTTTTTCTCTTTTACTCCTTCTAGGTTCTATATTTTGTTCGGGTTGTGAACTAGATATTTGAACATGAGAGCTGGTGGACGGAGTAAGAGAGAGATTGGAGGGAGAGGAAAAAATTCTATCTTTAAAGGGATATATATTCTCAAAGTAAACTGCATATTTTGCTTCTATAATAGTATTGTTAGAGATTTTATTTACTTCTGAGTGAGTAACAAGAAATCTATTGGCATTGCTATCTAGGGCATATCCTATGAATACAGCATCTACAGTCTTAGGTCCAATCTTTCTCTTTTTAGGTTCAGGAATTCCTACTTTAGCCAGACATCCCCAAACTTTAAGATAATGGATCCTAGGAGCTCTACCTTTCCATAATTCGTAGGGAGTCTTATCATTAGACTTACTAGAAATTCTATTAAGGATGTAACATGCCGATAATAATGCTTCTCCCCATAAATTATCGGGAGCACCTGAGCTGAGGAGCATGACATTCACCATGTCTAACAGGGTACGATTCTTCCTTTCAGCAACTCCGTTGGACTGTGGTGAATATGGAGCAGTTACCTCATGGATTATTCCGTGTTTTTCACAGAAATTTGTCATATTATTTGATGTATACTCTCCACCACGATCTGATCTAAAGATCTTAATCTTTCTCTCTAACTGGTTCTCAGCTTCAGATTTATAGACCTCAAATCTGTCTAGAACTTCATCTTTGGTTTTGAGAAGATATATATAACAATACTTTGAATGATTATCTATAAAGGTAACAAAGTATTTTTTGCCACCTCGGGTCAATACCCTATTTGAATCACACACATAACTATGAACTAGCTCTAGAAGGTCAGAGTTCCTTTCTACAGATTTGAAAGGTAGTCTAGTATGTTTGGCTTGAACACAAATCTCACACTTATGTTTATCATCCATTGGAGTCTTAGGAATAAAATCTAAGTTCATCATCCTTCTTAGGGAACCTAGATTCACATAACCTAATCTACTGTGCCATACATTCGAGGATTCTACATTTGAAACAACAAAGGAAGGATCTGAAATTTTATTCATGGTACTCAAAATAAAAAGACCATCTCTTACAAATCCTTGAGTCATTCTTAGAAAATACTACTTTATTTGCTTCCATAACAATCTTGTACCCTGAAGCTACAAGGAGAGATCCACTAACTAAATTTTTTCTGATAGACGGCACATGTAACACATCATGAAGAGTCTGAATTTTTTCTGATGTCATCTTTAGATCTATTCTTCCTCTTCCTATAATTTGTGCCGCTGAGCCATCTCCTAGAGTTATACCTCCTCCACCTGATTCCTGATAGTTTGAAAAATAGGAGCGATCAAAGAAAATATGAACATTAGCTCCAGAATCCAACCACCAATCGTCAGAATGGTAAAAAATATTGACAAAGGGTTGATAGCTTACAGACCTGAAGGAACTAGAAGAGCCGTTGAGAAGCATGTTTGCTTCTGGTTTGGCAGGATGTTTCCCTTTGTAAGAAGTCTGGACAGCTTCATTCTTCCTATGGAAACAATTGGTGTCTATATGGTTTGTTTTACCACACACAAAACAAAATCTCTTCTGATCTTGAGTCTGACCGAAGTTTTTTGGTTTATAGTGGTGATGGTTTTGGTGATGAGGCTGAGGGTTATGCTTCTCCTTGAAGAGGTTCCTTTTGGGTTTGTGGTGATGATTAGGCTTGGGTTTGCCTTGGGATTCTACAAGGTTTACCTTAGCTTTAGACTCAGACTTAGGGTTAGACCTTAACCTAATTTGTTCTTCTGTTCTAATTTTTTTTAGGACTTGAGCAGAGGTAAGGTCACCCTGGGTATGAATGAGGTCTTTCTTGACATCAGACCAAGAAGGAGGGAGCTTGTCTACCAAACAGGCTATTTTATGCTCAGTAGAAAATAAAGTACATTTGGCTTGAATATGCCTAAGATATTCTTGGAATTCATGTATTTGATCATTCATGGGTTTATTATCTACCATAAAATATCTGTTGAATGAGGAGGAATTGAATCTTTCGATTCCAGCATCATCACAGCTATATTCATCTTCCAAAGCTTTCCAAAGTTCTTTAGCACTCTTATATTCAAAAAATATGTCATATAATGATTCAGACAAAGCGCTTAGAATTCTGTGGAAGCAGTGATAGTCTATTTCCTTAGGTATTTTGGGTTTAGAGGAGCTGGTGGATTTGGACACTCTTTGACTCTGCCATCTCTTAAAATAGGTCCCATTGAACTAGGTCCCGTTGAACTTAGCAGGTTTAGCAGTGAAAGTCTCATCCTTGCCAGTCATGATTGCTATTGAGAAAAACTGAAACTGAAAGATATGTATTTACTCAACAACAATGTCCAATGATTTAGAAAATAGTTCAAGTGATTTTGCTAATCAATCTTAAAAACTTTAGTCTATCAAATGTAGATTAACTTGGGTTAGCTGTAGGGGCCGGTTCCCAGCTAGCGGTGGTCCGAAGACACTTAAATACCGTGTCGCTTAGGGCTATTTACACCCGGTTGACAGATGGACCCTTTCGGCTTATTCCCAAATTTATCTTTACTTTTAGAATTAAGACTCAAAGTAATTTGTAGTTTCACTTTAACTATTTATTTACTTCTAGAAAATAATTTCTATTGTTCTAAGATGCAGTAGAAATATGTTCAAACACTATTTTCACAAGGCAAGGTATTTAAACAACTTGATATGTAAGAAATTATTCAATTATAATTAAAATTTAAAAATGATGCAAGTTGTTTCAGAATCTAATTTAAATAAAAAGTATTAAAGTTATTTAATTATTTCCTAGTCACAAAAATTGTCTTTAAACAACTATGAACAATATAGTTGCAAACAAACAGATTAAGCAACTAAGCTACAGCAGAAATAATTTTATTGGTAGAAATAATTTTATTGCAAACAAGCAGAATAAGCAACTATGAACTTGTTATTCTATTGTTACAGTAGAAATAAATATAAATAAATATTATTTTTCAGAGATTTATAAGAGAAGAAATAAACAAAAAACGAAATTTGTTACCGGCCTCCGGGGAAGTCGTGCACGAAGCACTGCCCTAAGAGTTGATCCGATGTCTATGTGCAGACGTTTCTCGGAAGCTCCTAGTGGTAAAACCCCCTGACTATCTGGTTCTCTTCGTTGCACACACCTCGGAGAGAGAGACCGAACTTAGCTCTGCCCAGAGCAAGGATTCAGAGAACAGAATGGTTTGAGAGAAGAGAGATAGAGGTTTCACGTAGGAGAGTTTTTTGTCTAAAAAAATGAAGGAGAAGGAGACCAAATAAATAGGCTGAAGCTGTGGCAAGGTTCAACGAATCTGGACATGAGCCACAAACAGGATACTTAATGGCTCATAAACAGGCAATTAAGGAGCAAATAAAACGTGAAAAAGGCTGTCAAAAGAGCTGTTGCAAGGTTCAATGAATCTGGACATGAGCCTCAACGTTCAAATTTGAAAGAGCCAAATGGGTTCAAAAATAAAGAGCAGCAAAAAGATTTTTGGATCCCAGCCCGAACCCGAAGAGTAAATTGGATCGGTATTCGGCGCCCGCAGGTGTGGGTACGTTCCCGTACCCGTTATGCGAGTCGAACCAAACCGAATCGAACCGAACCGGACGGCGGCGGCGACGGCACGCGCGTGTGGCCAAAGGGCTTCCCCACACAACATCTTTAAGAAAGCAATGAAGAGGAAATAATATATATACACAAGGAGGGGTTGGCCCATCTGATGTTGGACTAAAGGAAAGAAGAAAATTGAGCTTTTGCACAAACAAAGCTAACAATAAGACTAACAGGATTCTGATAGTCCTGACTATTATTAAGTGTCTACCATTGTCTTAGAACTTCCAAGATTTTGATAATCCTGACTATTGTTAGACTGTCAGAATTCTGACAGTCCTAAAATAAATAATTCAATGTCTAAGAACTATCATAATTTTAACAATAATAATAATAATAAGAATAAAAATAAGAATAAGAATAAGAAGGACATCATAATCGTGACAGTCCTAAACTAGCAGTTGTGAAGAGATACAATAATGTCCAGCTCGACGGGAAGCCAATGGACATAGAGGCCATTGGAACAAATATTGAGAACCCTACTATTTTACCTCCGGTTGCCAATGGGTTCTTTGGAAAACCTAATTGCATTCCCAAAAGGTCTGCAAAGTCCTCTTCTAAAAGTAGTATCAAAGTCGAGGACTTGAATTTTGATTACTTAAAACCATTTCATAATCATTAATACGTACGCACTAGCATTATATTGTTTTACCACTTTGTTGTCATGTTAGCATTAAATTTTTTGCACAGTTTTTTATTTATTTTAGTACGTCTGATTCTTCTTACTTTCTTAGGTCCCTAGACCCTTTCTCTAATTGCAAACTGTAAACCGGTGCCAACAAGATGCATCTCATGTGGCATGAATTTCATTGTCATCACTTTCCAGCAGAGTATAACGATTTCTGTAAACCCGTTACACGATAAATGCATTTTAATAACAGGCATAAAATGTAAGGCCCAAAACAGAATGAAAAATGTTAGTAGTGCTGCCATTTAATAATTATGTTGTTTACATAGGCAATTCCTTCTATTGTTAGGACTGGTCCTCTATCGTCTTCAACATGGTTGTATCAAATCTGAAGTTCAAAATTCTAAATTTGGATTCAAAACTTTAGAAAAACACACAACGACGAATCATGATAGGTAGAAGAAGAAGAAGAAGAGAACTGCTAAATTCATGACAGTCCTCTGCCACTTTACTAAATGTTATTTAAAGAAGAAGAGAACTGCTAAATTCATGACAGTCCTCTGCCACTTTACTAAATGTTATTTAAAAATACATGAAATGAATATAGAATCTAAGATTAAAAAAATCTAGAATTGGAGGAGGAAAAAAATGTTCAAAAACATAGAAGAAGAAGAAGAGAAATCGAAATATTTAGATTGATTGGGAAAAAGCCTTGGTGTGTTCTCCAGTTAGAGTTGGAAGAGGAAGTGGGGATAAGAAACATGGCTTAAGAGATGTAATGTGTGTTGTCCGATATCTTTTTGATGACATTTTCTAACAATTTTTTAACACTATTGTGGTTGCCCCCATATAGTGTTATACCCTAATAAAAGAGTTGTGTCTTTATTTTTTTTTACTTCCCAGCATAACACACGGGATCCGACGTAACGTTCGGAACTTTGGTGCACACTGCATTGCATGCCTTTGAGGCCACTGTCCCCCAACTCCCACCATTTATATATGGAAGGAATAATACGTCATCGTGGCTCGATCCATTGAACTCTGCCACCCAACCGGGGTCTTTTACCTCTCCTCGGTAACCATAAGAGTCACTCGAGTTCAGAATAAAAGAGTTGTGCCTTTATCATTAGCTCTATTTTACTATAGTGAAACATCTAAAATAGCACACATTTTTACTTCACTTAACAAAATAATGAAGCAAACATTTAGGAGCTGTTTGGTTCGGCAAAGTGGAACAAAAAAAAAGTTGAAAATCAATATTTTGCACACACATTAAGGTGAAGTGAAATAATTTCGTTTGGGTGCTTTGAAAAAAGTTGAGATTAAATGTGAAAAATCATAAAATTTGTGTTTTGGTTGGTTGGTGGAGTAAAAAATATTACTTTTTATTGAAGTGACATGAATAGTAAATATGTTCGGACTTGATATGAGGCTTACGAGCGGTTGCCTCATGCCCAAAATATTAGAGGGCACCAATTTTTTATAAGTCCCAATTTGAAAAATAATCCAACAGACTCATTATTATCCTTTTACTCTGCGTAATTTTTTTTATTATAGAATATCTGAACGTCATATACTAGAATACCAAAAGACAAGTTAGTTAGTCAAACGAAAAAAAAATGGGTGTAGTCGATGTCAAAATCCTCTTTCCTTCAATCGCTCTAATAGTCCGACGCTCTCAATCTCCTCTACCCTTCCGTCATTGTCAATATCCATTTTCGATGTGTGTGTGTATTTCTTGGAGGTAATTGAATAACATGAATAGTTATAATTTTAATTTTTTTTGGTTTGAAACATCTTCAATTTTATTAGTATTTTATTATGACATATTATTTTGGATATTATATTTTGTATATTGTTTTATTTTTTGAATTTTGTGTTGATAATATTATTGTATAAATTATACGAACATTAATCTATGAAGACATCGCTTTTAGAGTTTGTCTCAGACCTCAAAAATCTAAAGTCCGACACTGATAGTAAATCTTCTTTTTGTTAAAGTAGAGAGGAAGTGGTATTCCAACCAAACGCGCGAAGTGGGAAGGAGGAATTTCCACTTCCGTCTCCACCTTGGGAAAAAAATTCCGATTTCAAAATTCCAATTCCTTGACGGATAAGATTTATTGTTCATATAAAATTACACTAAATCTTATTTACAAATCCTCCAACCAAATACATGAAGTGGTTAAAAATTTAAATTTTGACTACTTCCACACTCCAAATTTAGGAACCAAACAGTCACGGTGTCAGCATTATTGTTTCCTAGAAGAAGGTTCAATTTGTACCTATGTGAGTTTAAATCGATAAAAGTAATGATAAAGTACATTGTATTACAAAAATGCATTATTGTTTCCCATAATTGACTTCAAACTTACTATAGCTTGTAAATTTTTTTAACGCTGAAATCCAATAGTCAAAACCTAGAACGGTATAAAACCCCTATTTCTAAAAACTGTATTTTTTTATTTAATTAATAATTTAATTATGGTAATTATGTGCTAAATAGGAGAAATAGATTTTTATTAATTTTTATTTTAGGTGTTGGGGCACTTAGAGGATTTATGGGACCATCAGGAATTTTTTGGAATTTATTCCATGTAGGAGATCCTTTGGACAGTTGCTCGCTTAATGGTGTATAAAAATATATATTTTAGAATTTTTCTATGTACTTATATATATATATGTGCATTTAGGTAATTTATGGAGCAATTATGAATTTTTTGGAATTTATTTCATGTAGGAGACCCCTTGAGCAGTTGCTAGCTTAACGGTGTGCATTATTCTAATCTATAATAAATTTTTATGAGTATATATATATATATATATATATATATATATATATATATATATATATATATATATATATATATATATATACACACAAATATAAATATGTATATATATATTTAAGAAAAAGAAAAGAAAAGAAAAGAAAAGAAGTTATAATAATAATAATAATAATAATAATAATAATAATACTAATAACCCACCCCTTTCTTAAAGCAACGTTAGCAAACTTAGTTTGCTAGCAAAAACTTAGCACAACAACTATTCCTTAGCAAAAGTAAACAAAACCAATTCCACAACCAGCAGCTAGTATATGTATACGCGCCCCCCCGACCTATATATCTCATATATATATATATATATATATATATATATATATATATATATATATATATATATATATATATAATATCTCTCCGCAAACCCTAGTCTAAAATCTTCAGACCCTACTATTCTCATCTAGAGCCGCCACCACAGCCAGAGAACCCCGTCAGGCCGTCCAAACCATCCCGACGACCCCGACCTCGCGTACTGCAAATTCTCACACGAGGTGCCTTCGTTCCGGAGTTGCTTTCCGTCGACTCGCTCAACCAAACGCCGTTCTGTCTTCACCAGTATGCTCACCCCTTAACCCTCTCCCATATTTGTATAATAGCAGACATCGAACAACGTGTACCCATAGGCGAAAATAGCGCCCAAGTTGGCACAAGCAGACCCAATTCTGGGATCGCAGAAAACTGCGGTGACCACCTATGTTGCCGAGTTCGTATCTCCCACCACAGAGATCCGAATTCGTTGATTCTTTTTGATATGTGTAGAACACTTGACCTAGTTTATTTTCTGTTAAATAACCCTAGATTATTAACTATTGTGGACAGAATTAAATTCGTCACAAAACCCCGCGAACCCACTTTTTTCAGATTTCCAAAAGTTGTGAAACGGAGCACGCCCCGCCAAACGGGACCGCTTCGTCATGTACCAAGTATACCGAATGGTGCACGCAGCGTAATCGGACACGTAAAAATTTGTGGGAACTGATTCGGACGCATGTGCGCGCCAAAATCAGGCCGTATCCACGGACACACCCCGTGTCGCAACTTTTGTAGAACTCGCGCATATTTTATGCACGTATGTCAGATTGTGACGAAACTTGCGCCACTGGACTCGTGGTAACGCGCTGGTCCTGTGACCCAATTTTTACGTAATTCTGAGACGGTTGACCAAATCGCCAATTGGCGGGCCCCATAGTTGACTTTTTGGACAAAATTATGTTCGGCCCATCGGAATCCATATTTGGACATACCGTTGGGTTCGTATTGACATTTAGAGTTGTTTGACCTATAGTTTGTTCCATTTAGAGACTGTTACCCTTGGCACGCTTTTCAGTACAAAGTGAGCCACACGTGGACCTCACTTTTATCCGAAATTACCGTTTTGCCCCTGTGTCCAAATTGGACGAAAGGGAAGTGCTTTTTAGCTATTTTGCTTATTCTGAGAATGTTGGTGATGTTTATTTCAGTATCCGGAGATATTTGTTCTGCGACCATAGCTTTTGATCCTGTGTGTTGGACTTCTGGACAGTACACCTTGCAGCTTTCTTACCAGGCAAGATAACTTGCCAAATTGCTTACAGTATTTTGCATGCTTAGTATATTTCTTTATATTTATTGCATTTTGTTTATTTATTGCATGTGTAGTTTCTTTCAGTCATACTTTATATTACATATGTTGACACACACTTGACACTTAGTATCATGAGAGGACAATCATTAGGCGTATGGGCTTTTAACCACTCTGGTAAACCGTAGTATATAGCTCGCACTACGGGCGTGTGTCACGCTGGTCGCTACCCCCGCGGTATGTCAATTTTTGGAGTCTCGCTGGTCGCTACCCCCGTGGTATGTCGATTTCTGATGTCCATTGACGTGTGTGTGAGTTGTGAGGTAGATCGAGTAGCCTACCCTTGCCCATACGTCGAAAAGTTGTCCTCATTGCATTCATATAGATTGTCTTGTACAACATACTTATTTATTTTTAAATTATATGCATGTTTACTGTATTCAAGTTGGCTCGCTTTTCTGTATCTTGTTACGTCCCTCTTAGGACCTGGTCCTCTGCCAGGTGTATCTGCTCTTGAGTATTTGCAGGAGTACGGGCCTGGACCTGACGCATTATTTTTTGCCGAGGAGGTCTTACCTTCAGAGCATCGTTGATCATCTAGCGATGGATTCTTTTAGCTGATACACTCCTGCCATCACCTTATTTTATATTGGAGACTTTATACTCCTCTCTCATTTTAGTTTTGGATATAGTCATTGGTAGTGGATTTGACTCCACCCGACTATTATTTTTGGATATTTCAGACTCCTTATTCTAGTTTAGTATTTTTTTCTATGACTTGTTGTGTGGATGAGATTAGCATATCTATGACTTGTGACATTATATATACCACATGTGAGTTTATATTCATATTACAGCGTACGTATGGGTTATGGTTTCCATATATTGGAGTTGCTATATCCATGCGGCTGACATGCTTACGTATCCTAGTCCTACGTATTTTGGGACTGGAGCGTGACATATTTTTGTGGTGGCCCATGCAGGTCAAGTTAGCCGTTTCGGTTACGTAACTGTACCGAGCGGGCCTGCACCTAGGATCAGAATTTGAGATCTCATCCACACTTGAATATAACTTACCTTCCTTCCAACATGTCCTACTTAAGTGCTTGCATCCTACTTGATTCATGTACTCTTCTTAATCCTTCGTCCATCTCTTGCAGAGAGATAAATTTGCATAACGGGCATGCCGCATTTAGGAGTACTCGACATGTAGAGCCTGTTGCCCTCGACGAAACTTGATCCGATCTAGTATTAATCAAGTTCTGATCCTTTTGTGATTTGTATTTATTTTGTCGTGATCTCATGAGTCATGGATCTTCATGATTCCTTCCATACTGCTCATATGGCTGGTTTATAACATGACACACTTGTCAAAAATTATTTCGGTTAAGTATCGATCGACCGACATGCCTTTTCATGCCAAACAAGGACTATTTTGTTTCCTACAATTACTCGAATATAATTATAGCAGAATTTTGACATAATTCTGACTTATACAATTTTGATTTATTAAATCCATTCCAATTCAGTCGACTATCCTCCTGAAAATTGTACACAATCTCCAAATATTAATGTGATGGTATGGATCTAGTTTCGTAGAGAGATCGGACTGTCGGATATCCCATATCAAGTTTATTCTGGATTCGTTGAGAATAAGAATAATTTCCATACAAAATTTTCTATTATTTTCTGTTGGCTTCTCGAGCAATCTTCTCTAGTATACAAGTTTTCTTATATCATTGGTAATTGCTATGCGTTGTTCCCAGTAGGTGTTGGTACCTCATACACCTTTATCACCTTCTATGTATGTCAAATCAAGCTAACACATCTATTTCACAAATATTTTAGATACAAATGTATCTCTTGTCTCTTGGGGCGAGTGGGCAAGTCTCATTATAGCAACATATTGATACGATTGGCCTTCTCCTAGCATGTATATTAATATTCATTATCGATAAATAACAAGTCAAGCTTTTATAGTCTTGTTTCGATATCCCTAAATGGCTCATCGCAACACACTCTATTTTTTCTTGATCCCAGTTATATGGGTTTCTATTCTTGTCAAACTATTTAATTTGTGGTTGTTTAACCTACTATCTAATCCAATATTTTTTTCCCGAGGGAAAATATTATTATAGGATGAGTTCTTTGGATGTCCACGACTTGGAACTCAAGTAAAACTGTCAGGAATAACTAACTATATAATTATGATTCACCTAGTACATTGGGACGAGAAGATTCAGGGTGTTATGACTCGCACTAAAAAATTCAGACATGAGTCGTTGGTACGTCCAGCCTATACTGCAAAGTCGGCAGTATAACGCTGTCTAATATCTAATAACGATAATCCACAATCTCGCGCAATAATATCTCAACTACCCCAAAGGAGGAAAAATATGTAAACAATAATAATACTCAATCAAAATGCTAAGAGAAGATAAACGCAAGAAAGATATAACGAAAAGAAGTAATAGGTCTCAAGTCTAATGTTTAGGAATCTCAATACTCAAATAGGTCTAAATTCAAAAAATATCCAATATCATATAGGTCTCCGGAGATAAATTCGGTCTCTAATACTAAAGTAAGTGATACTAAGATATCTAAGTCGCAGGCTGGATCTCTGTTGTGATCACTCCTTGATCCTCCGAAAGGGTAGGATCAAGCTCAACTACATAGTCCTCCTGTGGCCCATAGTAAGTAGGGCACATGTCCTCATAATAGTAAAAATGTTATCCAACCAGGGTGGAACAAGTACAATTTAATGAAAGCAGTTCCAATATATTGTAGAGACTATAAAACAGGAAATAGGAATGAAATACATGATGAACATGTAAGACTAGAATCATGGTATGGTAAGTAGAGTAAAACAGGTAAATACGACAATCATGGCATGTAAAGTAAAGTGAAATAAGTAAACACAAGTAAGTATGTCATGACAACAAGTATAGAGTGAAACAAGAGAAACTGCACCTATCTAAGTGTTTTGAAATACCACATTCAACATGTAAACGACTAGAGGTAATGTACGACATCCCGCACGTGTGTTGTGCGATTGCTATCTGTCCATATTAGACCAAAGGATATAGTTTTAGAAAGTTTACATGTCTACTAAAGTATTTCTTCGCCTGACTAGTACTAATGGAATCGAGTCCCGATATAAAGATCAAGAACAAGACAAGCCAGATAATATGAGAGATACCAGCAAAAAAATCTTGATAAACAAGACAAGCTTCAAATAATGTATCTCATGACAATGAATTCATATAATACTAATCCGTGTAACAAGCGTGTCGATAATCAAATAAAATATCACTAAACATGCGTTATAGAAGCTATAAATTAATAGAAATAATCAAAGAATGTACTCGCCTGTCGTCCTGAGCTGGTGGTACGGGTCTGGTACAAAGTCCAAGTCTAAGTAACCTATATTATGAGTAATCAAGATCAATAGGTAAATTGTAAGGCAATATAAAATCTATCCATTTACCTATTCTATACTTGTATCCTAATTAGGTAGGTAGATACATGGTTCACTATTACCTACTTGACATATTAATCCTATATCTAAATCATAAATACTTCAACTCTAGATACCCTCACACTCTTACTTATCCATCTACTAGTTAAACACATACACCCACACTAGATACTAGTTATAAACCTTCTGTCACGTCCCGCTCCCAGAATATTGGATAAATATGGGGACTGACATGGTCAACCGCATCTTGCAGCCGCAATGTGTTAAGGTTGTCGAGAAGACAGATGAGTGAACTCTAGCATGCTATAATGTTAGTCCTAAGACCGACAAATTCTATTATCTCAATCCAGCAACATAAGTACAAGAGTATATCATATATGAAAGTAAAAAGGCGTCCCAAATTACATACCATATATAATCATGAAGCTAGTGAATACAAAATTCTGCACTAGCAGAGTATAAATATACATGATCAAATATACCAGCCATGGTCTAATATATACATCATGTTGACCGCAGTCTCAAAAATATAAGGAGCTAACTCTGCCCCTTGCTAAACACCACAAAATAAAGTAATCAAGACGAGGGGGGAAGAAGAAAACCCACTCACGAGCTTCGGCCGTAGTCCTACGAGTGTGAGCCATCTTGCTGGAAGCATAGAGGATCCTGGTTCTCTTCGGGGTAACCTGCCCATGCAAAGTCAGTGGGGTCAGAACCCCAAGCAACAAGTACCATAAAGGAGCTCGAGGTGATAGACCATACACATCACGACATAAGCAGAAAGAGCCATATAAGAAATAAATGCTGATTGAGACTTGTACGGTACCAATGTACTTGTCTTAAGAATAATACTGGAAGAACTGATAATAAGTGCAAAAATAAAAGTAAGGCGATGAGCGGCAAGAGAGCATAAAAACTATTCTGGATCGGGACCACAACCCTTAAACCAAATAAGGATCGGGGTTGCAGACCTTCACTCGAGCAGAACTTAGCACCCTAACCACGCGCCAGAAGAAAATGAAACTAGAGGAGCGAGCTATATTGAAAGTAACATCATTCATCATACGACGAAATAAATTTATGACTTGCTACGACTAACTAGCTAGGGTTGTCACAGACATTAATTACTAAATACATATTTTAAGAATAATGCTATCACCGACACTGCAATTAACCCGGATGGCTAAGGGTACGCTTTTCTAGTAAACTTAAATGCACATTCAACCATACAATAACATCACTTGTTACTTGTCATAAATAGAAATTGAACTCATAAGCATAAATTCAAACTTGTAATCATAAACTTGCTTTATAAACTTGTCTTATAACATAAACTTGTATATAAACTTGTCTTGTAAGTGCCACAACATGCGTAAACTTAGTCAGTCATGGAGCACTTGCCTAGCAGGGTTGTTCCATACTGCATGTGGCCCTTAGAGATCGGGGTAGCCAGTAGTATAATATTCTTCCCTTCTGATGATCTAGGTAAATCTTATCTTGTTTAATCCTTATTAAATTATTTTAAGTTCTTGAGTCGTGGATACTTGAGAACTCCCTAGAATGACGAGTCACAAATACAAGATTTTTATGA
Source organism: Iris macrosiphon (assembly GCA_036927795.1). NCBI lineage: Eukaryota > Viridiplantae > Streptophyta > Magnoliopsida > Asparagales > Iridaceae > Iris > Iris macrosiphon. The sequence goes on from JAYESA010000014.1 coordinate 71,475,594, forward strand.
GTTATTGTATTTGCCAAATGCCAAATGCAATAGATTTTCATACACAAATATTTCCATGGTGTCATGAGGATTGTAAACTTGTACATAAACTTATCTTGTGAACTTACATGCAAAACTTGTTTAGTAACATAAACTTGTATCAATATAAGGAAGCACACAACAATAATCACAAAAAGGAATTACTAAATGAACATAATAAAGGGAACAAAAAATGCACACAAGAATTTTTTGCCGCATGCACCCATTGGCCGCATGAACTCACTTGCCGCATGCACCCACTTGCCGCATGTACTCACTTGCTGCATGCACCCCCTGACCGCATGTACTCACTTGCTGCATGCACCCACTGGCCGCATGCTCAGGGTTAAAGTCTAGTCCTTGGGGCAAGTGCTGAGTGATGGATCAATAATGAAGGGTCAGTGAAGTGACATAAAGTGATTTGATGTGACAGGCCGAAAAGTATGTCAGGAAGAAAAGAATTATAAAAAGATGTGCAAGGGTGAAGCAGAATTATGCGGCAAAAAAAGAGAGACGCATAGTGCCAATGCCGCATAAGTCCGTTTGTCGCATGCTAAAGTTGCCGCATAGATGCCCCTCTTGGACTTAGTGAAATTTTTATTCGTTCAATGAGTGAAAACACAAGCAGTTCAAGGATTGGCTCCAAAACACTTTGTGTAATATACAGTCATGTATCCAACAAGATGGACGCATGCTGTTAGTATTCGGCAAGGAGTTTAGGTCGAATAACCCTCTCGGGATGTATAGCGCTCTCTACCGCATAGGTCGCTGCCCGCATGAAGACTTCTCTTCTCCAACAGCAGGTTCAGCCATGGCCGAAAGCTCCTAAAACCAAAAATTTGTTTTCTTCATAAAAACTTTATTTTAACTCCAAATCAAGTAAAACAAAAGCCAAATTGTACAAAATAGAATGCTCTAACGTAAGGAACAAATAGTTTTTGAAAACACTAAGTTTTAATAGATCAAAACAAAGAAAAACTTTTGGAACACATAAAAACTCTAAACTTAAAACTCAGATCTACAAAAATCTATACATAAAAATCCAAAACTCTAAGAACTAAATATGATCAACAACTCAAGGTGAATATTTTTTTATCAAATACATTTTTAAAAATAACATATATATAAAAAATTCAAAAATCAAGGTTCATCATTGAGCAAGATGTACTTGCCTAAGAGTCCAACGACCTCTTCCTAGCTAGGTCAAGTACTAGGGTTCGACTAGGGGAGATGTACGGGGGTGAGGAAGAAGGTAGCAAGGAAGAAAAAATAAAAATGAAGAAGAAGAAAGAGAGGAGAGAGAGAGAAAAGCTCATATATACTAAGAGGAGAGAAAAAGGGGTTTAGTCATGGGTTCAGTCAAATGAACCGAACTACGTATCCATATGCGGGTACCGGGTCTATGTCAATGCTAATGGGTATTCTACTGATCTCGGGTAGTCTCTATCAGTAACAGAAAAAATAATAACTAAAATAACAGGAACCAACATAAGAAATACATCAAGAATACATTATCAGGAAAAAAATTAAAGTCTAGAAATTTAATAAATACCAAATCTGGAATCGGGTGTGACATCTCTACCCTCCTTAGAAAAATTTTGTCATCAAAATTTCACCAAGGCTAGTCGAGCTGGAACACACGAGAAAGCTCAAAAAATCACAAGTCACTAATCAAAGGATTATACTAAGCAAATAACTAAAAAAGAAAAGATAGCTGCAGAAGTAACTAATGAATAAATGCACAAGAGCAACACACAGGGAAAATGGAGGCATATATATACATATACTCCTGAGTCAATCGAATATGAACTCGTCCTCGCTTGCCTATGCTGACTCACACAAATGGACAAGAGCCAAGCCTGGAATTAAGTCGGTACCAACGACTATATCAAGGACATGACTCTAATACATGACATACCTTCATAGTTGGGACACATGATAGACATCACGTACCACAAGATACAAAGGCAGAAGCGTGGGGCAAAAAACTCACCTTTGCTCAACGAAAGGATCAAAACGGCTATCATATTTTGAACGGGTCGGAACACGAGATTGTTCGACAAGAATCCAAGAATGAGATAAGCTAAAGAGATCTTCAAAATCTCACCCATAATTATAGCCCCTTCGGCTAATAACTGCTCTAGGTTGCCAAATGTTTCGTCAGACCATCGTCCAGGGGCCATGGTTCTAACTTGTTGCTGGTTCTGTCTTGGTGGTTGGGCTTGCTAGACTTGCGCATACTGTGCCGGACGTTGCTGCTGGAACTTTTGAGTCTGTGTCGGGAGAGGACGCTGGGCTAGTGGTCGAACTGCTAACACTGGTCCTTATGGGCCTTCAATTGCTTTCCGAGGCAGAACTGGTAACTGTCGGACTGAAGATGCCTCTGGGTACAGGATCGGGCATGAACCAATCATGTGGTCGGATGTCCCACATCTGAGACACTGGCCATTGGCCCTCTTACACTGATCTTTGGTATGCCCTGGCTTACCGTAGTGGTTGCATCCCGCTGATACAGATTGCCTGGTAGATTATACTGAGATTACTGTAGAGGTTAGAGGTGCTAGCAGGTGAGGTGTTCTTACTGCTGGTGCTGGAGGTGATGACTGAATACTAACGTCTCTCATAGATGAGTGTGACCTCTTCTGGCCTCCAGTCCTTACTACTAATCTATGGCCGGCAAGTTCTTGGGACCTAGCTGCCCTGAGTACTATATCGTAGGTAGTATAATTATGACCCAGCATAAACCGCTGAAGCTCTAGATGTAACCCTTGCTCAAATCTCTTGGCTTGGTCTTCCTCGGAAGCTACCATATGAGGAGCAAATCGACTAAGTTGGCAAAACTCGGTCGCATACTGGTCGACCGATCTTGTATTCTGGCGGAGGTTGATAAACTGCTGTTGGAGATGGAACTTGGCAGTTGTGTAAAAATACTTCTCCTAGAAGCGCTCCTTGAAAGTCTTCCAGTCAATGGGCTTCGAAAGCACCATTTCTTATGCTGCCCACCAATCTCGGGCAAGATCTGACAGTTGCAACTTTACTACTGCTACCTTCTCATCATCTGGGGTCTTGGTTGCATCCAGGATGGCCTCAAAGTCCTGGAGCCAAGAATCTGCTAAAACTGTATCTTTCATGGCAAGGAACTTGGTTGGGCGCATGCAACTAACATTGGTCGCCGAGTTATGAGTATAACACCTACTGTTATCGAGTGTTACTCTAACTCCCTGGCAAAGATTAGTATTGGTCTATTCTTGTCCTTGCTGAAACTGCTGGTAGAGTTGGACCATTTGTTGCTGAAGCTGGAGTTGTTGTTGCTGTTGTTGTTGTTGTACCATCATCATAGCTTGGATCAACTCTAACATGGCCTGCGAGCCTGCCTTCCCTGATTGTACTAGAAGAACTGGTGGTATTGTCTGGGCTGGCTGGGCTGGTATTAATGATGGAGCAGGATAAACTGGTCATTCCGGCAAGATTGGTGGAGCTGATTATGCTGGTCGAGCATGCGTGACTTATGGAGCTGGCTGATGAATAGCTACTGATGTTTGCCCTTGGTTCAGTGGCAGAATCTGGCCTAATAATGTATCTGCTAGAGTTATCGTTACAACGGAACCCTTGGAAGGAGGAGCATATAGGGTATCCCTGAAGGATAAGGATACAAGGATATCAACAAGGGACGAGAATGGAACAATCATGTCAAGCAAGTTTGAACTTCAAGGAAAGCGAGAGGTGCATGTTGCAAGTGGAGTTCAATCGAAGATTATAGAGGACTGAGATTCTAACAAGATGAGTCCTCCCACAAGTCTGAAAAATAGACCTACATGGGCCACCAAATTTTTTTTGTCACGCCCCGCTCCCAGAATATTGGATAAATATATGGACTGACATAGCCAACCGCACCTTGCAGAATACCGAAGTAAGCCGTAATGTGTTAAGGTTGTTTAAAAGACAGATGGGTGAACTCTAGCATGCTATGACGTCAGTCCTAAGGCTGACAAATCCTATTATCTCAATCCAGCAACACAAGTAAAAGAGTATATCATATATGAAAGTAAAAAAGGTGTCCCAAGTTATATACCATATATGATCATGAAGCTAGTGAATATAAAATGCTACACTAGTAGAGTATAAATATACATGATTAAATATACCAGCCATGGCCTAATATATATATCATGTTTACCGCAGTCTCAAAAATATAAGGAGCTAACTTTGTCCCTTGCTAAATACCACAAAATGAAGTAATCAAGACGAGGGGGGGAAGAAGGAAATCCACTCGTGAGCTTCGGCCGCAGTCCTACGAGTGTGAGCCATCTTGCTGGAAGCGCGAAGGATCCTGGTTCTCTTCGGGGTAACCTGGCCATGCAAAGCTAGTAGGGTTAGAACCCAAAGCAATAAGTACCACAAAGGAGCTCGAGGTGATAGATCATACACATCACAATATAAGCAAAAAGAGACATATAAGAAATAAATGCTGATCTAGACTTGTACGGTACCAATATACTTATCCCAAGAATAGTACTGGAAGAACTGATAATAAGTACAAAAATAAAAGTAAGACGACGAGTAGAAAGAGAACATAGAACTACTCTGGATCAGGACCGCAACCCTTAAACCAAACAAGGACCGCGGTTGCATACCTTCACCCGAGCAGAACTTAGCACCCTAACCACGCGTTGGGAAAAAATAAAACTAGAGGAGCGAGCTATAATGAAAGTAACATTATTCATCGTACGACCAAACGACTTTACGGCTTGCTACGATTAACTAGCTAGGTTTGTCACAGACATTAATTACTAAATGTATGTTTAAGAATATTGCTACCACCGATACTGCAGTTAACCCGGATGGCTAAGGGTACGCTTGTCTAGTAAATTTAAATGCAAATTCAACCATACAATAACATCACTTGTTACTTGTCATAAACAGAAATTGAACTATAAGCATAAATTCAAACTTGTAATCATAAACTTGCTTTATAAACTTGTCTTATAACATAAGCTTGTATATAAACTTGCCTTGTAAGTACCGCAGCACGCGTAAACTTGATCAGTCATGGAGCCCTTGCCTAGCAGGGTTGTTCCATGCTGTATGGGGCCCTTAGAGATTGGGGTAGCTGGTTATACAATATTCTTTCCTCCCAATGATCTAGATAAATCTTATCTTATTTAATCCTGATTAAATTATTTTAAGTTCTCGAGTCGTGGACACTTGAGAACTCCCTAGAAAGATAAGTCACGAATACGAGCTTTCCACAAGTTATAGTATTTGCGATAAGCCATACATTGGACAATACTCACACTCGATTGCCCGTTGCCAAATGTCACGACCCGCACCCAAAAAATTAGGCATGAGTCATGGGTACGTCCAGCCTACGCCGCAACATCGGCGGTAGAACACTGTCTAGGTCTACTATCTAGCTAACAATCTCACACAATAATATAAGTACCTGCCAAGGTCTCAAGTCCAAATGGAGGAACAATATGATAAAGATAATACATATACTCAATCACGATCTAAGTACGACAACATAACAAGGAAGTCTAACAACTACAAAGTCTAAACAACAACAACTACTAAAGACAACAACAATAATAATAATAACAACAATATCCTGAATCAAATACAATACAAAGTCTCAAACCAAAAGCCGAGGACAAATCTGGTACCAAAAGCTAATAAATACAATTGCGGTCCTAGTGATATCGACTACCAACCCAAAAATTACTCCTGAACTAGGGGGTCCCTGTCTGCACCATCGACAGGATGAGGTCCATAAAATGTCGGACACCAATCTTCCGGATCCTCTGAAAAATATATCCAGTCAGGATTGGAGCAAGTACATCTCTAACAGCAGTTCCAGTTAAATGATAAAAACTATAAAGCAGTTGTAGCAAGTAGCACAAGGTAAAGGAAATGAAGTATGAACAAGGAAATATATATATATATATATATATCTGTCAGCTGGTGCATAAAGGTAAAGATGTATAAAAATCAGAAGCAAGATAATAATGACTGCAGGATACAAGAAATCTAAACTAAGAGCAAGTGTGTGCACAATAACGTGAAGTGAGTCCAGCAAGAGTAAATATAATGAGTTCAGTCCATAAATTATAAGTGAGACCAGTCAAGAAGTGTAAGTGAGTCTAGACTAGAAAGAATGAACTAGTGTCTTTGAAATACCTGTTTCGATATGTAAACAGCTAGGGGTAAGTACGGCTCACCGCACACTGGGTGTGCGACTGCTATCATTCCAGATTAGACCAGAGGGAATGATTCCAGATTTGGGAATGTTTACATGTCTACTCGAGTATTTTTCTGCCCCGACTAGTACAAGTGAATCTAAGACCCGACACGTAAAATAAATACGAGTCCAGCCAGAAATATGAGTAATGCCTGTAGTGAGTCCTGATGTGATGCCAGTAGGTGATTCTATTAATAGAGGCCAGATATGAAATATACGTGTCGCAAGTAAATGAATCCAGAAATACTAGTCAGTGTTGTGCCAGAAAATCAGATAATACTATACTAGAAGCTGAATCATAATAATTATAAGATAATAAAAACTATCAGAGAATATACTCGCCTGACGTCCTGAGCAACTGGCGAGGATCGAGGTCCGAACTGGCGTCGTAAGGACCTATTACGAAAAGTAAGGTTAAACGGAATTCTAAAGAGTTTTACAGATATAAAGATTAAACTGGCGCCGCATGTACTCACTTACCGCATGCACCCACTGGCCGCATGTACTCACTTGTTGCATGCTCCACTGGCCGCATGCACTCACTTGCAGCATGCTCAGGGTTAAAGTCTACTCCTTGGGTCAAGTGCTAAGTGATGGGTCAATAATGAAGTATTATTGAAGTGACATAAAGTGATTTGATGTGACAGGCCAAAAAGTGTGTCAGGAAAAAAAAACAAGAATTATAAAAAGATGTGCAATGGTGAAGCAGAGTTATGCGGCAAAAGAGGAGAGATGTATAGTGCCAATGCCACATAAGTCTGCTTGTCGCATGCTCAGGTTACCGCATAGATGCCCCTTTTGGACTTAGTGAATTTTTTATTCGTTCAACGAGTGAAAACACAAGCAGTTCAAGGATTAGCTCCAGAACACTTTGTGTAATATACAGTTATACATCCAACAAGATGGACGCATGCTGTCACTATGCGGTAATGAGTTTAGGTCGCATAACCTTCTCGGGCTGCATAACGCTCTCTGTCACAGAGGTCGCTGGCCGCATGAAGACTTCTTCTTCTCCAATAGCAGGTTCAGTCATGGCCGAAAGCTCCACAAAACAAAAATTTGTCTTCTTCATAAAACTTTATTTTAACTCCAAATCAAGTAAAACAAAAGCCAAACTACACGAAATGGAATGCTCTAACATAAGGAACAACTAGTTTTTAAAAATACTAAGTTTTAATAGATCAAAAACAAGGAAAACTCAGGGAACATATAAAAGCCCTAAACTTAAAACTCAGATCTACAAAAATCTATACATAAAAATTCAAAACTCCAAGAACTAAATATGATAAGAAACTCAAGGAGAATATTTTCCATCAATTTTTTAAAAAAAATAATATATATATATGAAAAATATAAAAAATCAAGGTTCATCATTGAGCAAGATGTACTTGTCTAAGAGTCCAACGACCTCTTCCTAGCTAGGTCCGGAGCTAGGGTTCGGCTAGGGGAGGTGCACGGGGGTGAGGGAGAAGAGAGCAAGGAAGAAGAAAATATACATGAAGAAGAAGAAGAAGAAAGAGATGAGAGAGAGAGAGAGAGAGAGAGAGAGAGAGAGAGAGAGAGAGAGAGAAGCTTATATATACTAAGAGGAGAGAAAATATTGTTTAGTCATAGGTTCAAGCAAATGAACCGAACTAGGAGTCCATTCTACATACGGATCCTAAACCGGGTCTTTGGCAATGCCAATGAGTATTCTACTGGTCTCAGATAGTCTCTATCAACAAAAAATAATAATAAATAAAATGACAGGAACCAACATGAGAAATACAACAAGAATACATTATCAGGAAAAATTAAATTCTCGAAATTCAAAAAATACCAAATCTGGAATCGGGTGTGACACCTTCATACTTAAAGGCACTAACACAGACACACACAACACCCAAGTGATACCATGTGGTACATACCAATGCCTATTTCTACCTTGCTATTTGTACCAACTGTAGCGCCCCGTTCTCCCGGTGCGGAGAGCGCGGCTAAGAAACACAAGACGGTATCGTTCGATCGGGATAGATTGAATTAAGAACTCGTCATACACAAGACGGTATCGTTCGATCACGAGCCTGCAACTCTTCATACACAAATGCAGCTCCGTGGCAAAGCCGTCCTCCAGCCTGGAGGTCTATACATTTTGAAGTTATAAAAGGATGTAATGTACAGGACTGCTATCTCATTTTGAGTTATCTCTTTGTAAGCCGTTCGGCATATTAGCTAACTCGTTCAAGAGTTTGTAATAGATGTTCATTATCAATAAAGAGAACTTTTCCATGTTTCAAATCTGTGTTTCAATTTATCTGCGTACTCTGAATATGTGCTTGCTATGCAAATCATTCAAGCCTTGTGCGGGCGCAAACCCAGGCCCGCACGGCGGTCACGACTCGGGGGACGCCTCGGGGCGTGACATAATGGTATCAGAGCACAGATTCAAGTTCCTTAGACTTCGTGCTGGAAAAGTTCCTTTAACGATCAAATTCCTGTGCGAACTCTTGAACTCGCTAGGCCAAAATGAGATACGTTCATGTAATAAGTCCATAATACATTATGATCCTAATATAATCTACCTTCTTTTGAAGGAATGGTACCAGCGCAATCTGCAGCGCAACCACCGAACGAAACACAGGAAAGTAGTTCGAGAAATTCGGGAAGCTCTCAGAGCCAGCGCGGCATGTCTCAAGTCGACCCGCTAGAGCGGGTGATGCAAATGTTAGAATCGCAACGACAAAGGGACGATGCTCGCCAAGCCAGGTTCGAGAGCAATCTAGAGAACCGATTCTCAGTCCAACAGAAGCAGGTAGATACCCTGCAACAGATAGTTCAGACTTTGGCTGCCAACCATTCCGCCGCAACAGCAACGACTCCGGTGGAACAGCCCTTGCTTGAAGTGGAGATGCCTCAAATCCCAAGGCCGAGGGACATGACTGCCTTCAACTTGGGCCATTTCAAGAAAGTCTGCAACACCCCATTCAACGGGACTGAGAACCCAGTGGTAGCTCTAGATTGGCTAGCCGAGCTTGAAGATCACTTCGCTCTGCTAGAGGTCCCCGAAGATAAGCGCATCGCCTGCGCGCAACTACAGCTCCGCCTCAACGCACACGATTGGTGGGACGTGCATCGACGATCTCTCCAATTTGATCACGGAGAGGAGGCGATCTCGTGGACGACCTTTCGTGCCGTGTTCGAAGAGGAGTTTATACCCCCTCCAGTACAACGTCAAATGGAAAACGACTTCGTGCAACTGAGGCAGGGCAGCATGACAGTTAAAGAGTACTCCGCCGAATTCAACCGACTCTCCAAATTCGCTAGGGCCTATTTACCTGATGCAGCGAGTCGAGCCAGAAGATTTGAAGGCGGACTACGCCCTGCCATTCATGGGCACGTAGCCAACAATCAGTATGGAACAATGCGTGAAGTCATGAATCACGCCCTATCTCTGGAACCACAATATCCTCACGTTTCTACCGGCACTGTGCATACCTACAATCACAAACGCCATAGCGACGAGAGAGGAAACACCGCCACAAAGCACCGAAACAACGGTGGCCAACACAGGGCAAATCCCAACCAAGTATGTCAATACTGCAATAAACGTGGGCACTCCTACAATCAGTGTCGTAAGAGACTTGGGTTATGTCTCGCTTGTGGCAATCTGGGCCATGCCATTAGTGCTTGTCCGAACCTTCCTGCTCATCGCCCGCAACGTAATAACCCCTAACGGTAAGCATTATTCTTAAGTTTCGGGACGAAACTTCCAATTGGTTGGGTAGGATGTAGCGCCCCGTTCTCCCGGTGCGGAGAGCGCGGCTAAGAAACACAAGACGGTATCGTTCGATCGGGATAGATTGAATTAAGAACTCGTCCTCGTTATGGATTTGTTTCTTCGGAATCGATTCCCATATTCAGTGGACCGTGCCCCCGGGATCGACTTAGCGGCAGAGTCAGGAGGGACCTCTCCGCTGCTATCTTTTATTGCCTCGGTTTTCGATGTTGCTTGTTGCTTTCGTGCTTTGAGTTGGTTTTAGGATTTGCTTGTTTTCTTTGAACGGTTTCGATGGTTTTCATTGTTTTCGTTCATTGACTTGCACTTCAATTCCGAGATTGGAAAGAGAGGAAGAAGTATTAATCGAGCTGTTCGTGTGCAGGTGAACGAGCAGTAGGCGGCTTACGAGCGGAGTCGTAAAGCGCCTCTTTCCTTCTCCCTTCCAAACATCGAAGTGAGTGGCTACCAACCCGATTAGCTAGCCCTGCTTCCAAGCTTCACAGCTAATAATCTGCATTCTCCTTTGCCCCGATCAAACGATACCAAGAAATATTAAAAGAAACCAAGATAAAAGAGAATAGACTTGGTTAATACTGCTTGTCAATCAAATTCGTGAACGGTTACTTACTTGCATGCTTGTTCGTTCGGAATATTCATCATATGCATAAATTGTAGTTAGAATATATCTTCTTCTATAAATTGTGCTATTTATGAATCATATCGTGCATGCGCAAAACTGTTCCTAGAGGCTATGCAAATGAACTATGCATTACTCGTGTTGCCTCAACTGCGTGAAGTGATAGTTTAACTAAACATCGTGTGTTCGATCACGGACAACTTGTGCACAAGGATAATAAGTTCTGCGGACGGTCGCTGGGGCACTGGCTCCGATCCGATCCGGGCAGACTTCGTGTTTATAGTCAAATCGTGTGCGGACGGGATAACTTGCAACGCATCATGTTTTCTGAGCTCCTCGTGTTTTCTCGTTGCATGCTATCCTTGTCCTTGACTAGTCCATATGGCATTCAGCCAGTGATCCTCGTGTGTATATGCTTGCAACGCCTCGTGTGTTTATCGTGTGAATATAGCTTGCAATGCATTGTGTGTTCAACGTGTATATTTAAACCTGTTGCATACTAACTTGTGTTTCCGTGACAGGGAAGGCAAGGTAAGTATTGTGCAGGTAATTTAGCGGGCAGGTAAAATCCACCGAACGGTGGCAAGTTCATTACAGTAAATTCTATATGCTGCTTACTTGAAAATGAACTAAGGCAAGATAGAAACCCACAAATATGCATGCTTCATTAAAAACAATATGTTGATTGGTATAGTCAGGCTAGCTCGCCTTCACCAGCATGTTTCGATATGCTGACCCTCGTTGAAACAGGTTCTCCGTACCAAGGCGAACCGAGCGAGGAGCCGAAGTCGTCTTCCCGATCCAGTCCAGCTGTTGGCGCATCTTCACCGCGCCCCTTGAAGCCTTTTGAAGTCACGAGCCTGCAACTCTTCATACACAAATGCAGCTCCGTGGCAAAGCCGTCCTCCAGCCTGGAGGTCTATACATTTTGAAGTTATAAAAGGATGTAATGTACAGGACTGCTATCTCATTTTGAGTCATCTCTTTGTAAGCCGTTCGGCATATTAGCTAACTCGTTCAAGAGTTTGTAATAGATGTTCATTATCAATAAAGAGAACTTTTCCATGTTTCAAATCTGTGTTTCAATTTATCTGCATACTCTGAATATGTGCTTGCTATGCAAATCATTCAAGCCTTGTGCGGGCGCAAACCCAGGCCCGCACGGCGGTCACGACTCGGGGGACGCCTCGGGGCGTAACACCAACCATATCCACACTTCACTGATCCTAACCAATAGAATATCCAGATTTCTGAATATTTGCCTACATATCAATATCTAATACTCACACCAAGTATTCACTAAATATCAACCTAGACGCAATACTTATTATAATGGATTACTACTTCTAGTATCAATGATAGACTATAGCTCTAGGACATGAGCACACTTGTGCTTAGGTTCTACACACACCTAGATACACATTGGAACACATTGGAACACTTAGCCACTATCACAGACATATAAACACAGCATTGTATGCATACCTGCTGCACTGAACACACTGTTCCTAGCATTTCAGTCCAAATAACTCTACTGCTCATAGTATAGGTGTCTGAAGACACTATTCCTCCCTGTGGCTGTGCATAGACAAAAAAATGCACTGATACACTCTCACAATCGATACACACTGGGACTGAAACTCCCTGTGTTATCCACAGCTAACAAATTACTGCTACTACTGATGATGTTGTGTTCTGCTTGCTGCATTGCAGGCTATTGCTACTGCATAATGCATAGGACAACCCCCACTTGACACTCTACCAACCATGGTACACCAATACTTATACCTACACATATATGCAATGCCACTACCCATGTGTATACACTGGAAACACAATTTTGACACTCAAAATCTGCACACAAGCACAACCCAGTTTATACACCTCACAACTCACTCACTAATATTCACATCATAACCCAAAGTATGGTACCATTATGTATCATTGGTATATAAGTGCACTCATATAGGTGGATACAAAACTCTATGTTACCAATTGATATACAAGTCTACTCCACGATACCAACACATAATTTGCCACTTCTCAAATCCCATATGAATATATAGCAAAATATGACATTCAACATAATGATATATATATCCAACTAACAATTATCCTAATTTGGCACTTATGGACACCATTGCCTATGAATATTCAAATTGAACCATGTGTATCTTGATGTATCTTGACACAATCACTACGTATCCTATTTAGGACACATGGACACAAGTACAACTCAAATTGGACCAAATTTTTTTTCTTTGGGAATATGTCACAAATACTTGGTGGACACAATTTCGTATCCATTGCAAATTCAACATTCTAGATCTAGATCTATTAGGAATTGGTTTATTACAACCTAATTCACCTATTAAAGAGTGGTAATTACCTATTAGTGATTCCTACATGATCTATTAGAATTCTACCATATAAATTAGGAAAAAGAGTAAAGTTTACCTATTGGAAGTAGATCCCCTTTTTGGATCCACGAATTTAGGACACAATAAAAATGAATTGGATACGATCCACCTTTCTTATGCTCCTCCCAAGCTTCTCCTTTTGCTCTAAAACTTTGGCTCCTCTTTGGAAGAAGAATTTAAGGTGAATTGAAATAGTGGAGAAGGAAATTAGGGTTTGGAAGTGATGGAGAATTGGGGAAAATGACTTAGAGAAGAAATGAATTGAAAAAAAATTAAAAAATGGAGGGAAAAGCATATATAAGGGGTCGACCATGTAATGGAGGGAAAATGTTTTGGGAATTACAAGTTTGCCACTCTTCTAATTCAAATTCTAATTTGAATTCTAATGGGAATGGAATCCGAGTTTGTTAGAATTGGAATATACTATTCATGACTTAAAAGCAATTAATTTCTAATCCAAATCTAATTAGAAAAGTTAACTAGCAAATATAATTAGCAATAAAAATAGTTTTGACAAAATTACCCCTAATTACAGACTTTGGAAAATGGAGGTTACACGCAGTCCCATAGTTAGGGATTTTTATGGCTAGTTATGGAGCTCTCCGACGTGAGGGACACATTTCAAGATCATCGCCGAGTGATTCACATGTACTATTATTATTATTATTATTATTATTATTATTATTATTATTATTATTATTATTATTATTATTATCTCAATGAGTGGTGCTTACTGTAATATTATTCCCTCTTTACCCAAGCCTAGCCTTGTCAATCTGCAACGCATGTCTCCCCAAACCTCAACTTGTATTTGCCCGCAAATGTATGGACCTGGACCTGTCACCCTCACTTTTTTATTCAAGGGTAGTTTGGTAATTGACATAGTTAATTATTTAATTTTGGATTATTTGTATTTAAATATTTGTGCATGCATGATTATTTAATTGTTGTATTATTTAATTATTATTAGTTGTAAATTTATTTGGACTTGTGTAGTTGACCTAAAACATTTATTAGAATGCATGAACCAAACTTTTAGAATAGTTTAGGTTGAGCCCATTGAATTAGGCCCATGGATTAGGAGGTTTGACTAATTAGAGAAACCATTAGACTAGAACCTTCCCTCCCTAATTAATTTCTTCATGAGAGGCCCCAAGGGGTATTTGTGACATTGTACATTGCTTGGGGAGGGGGTTACATGGCCGGCCATAGCAAGGGGGGAGAGAGAGAGAGTGCTCTCATTTTATTTCATTTCCTAAATTCTAGATCTACAATTTCCTCTTCCAAATTCCCTCCATTACCTCATCAATTATCCACCAATTCTTCACCAATCAATTTCTAAATTCTTCATTGAGGTTTCTACACCAAGGATCTATAAGAAGGAAGCAAGAAGGAGGAGGAGAAGGCCAAGATCTACAAGGAGAGGAGCTACTTGGCAATTGGGGACTTTTTATTGGGAATCTATCTTCCAATAGGTACATTTCAGTTTTCTCCCTTCCAATAGACTCTAGATCTGAGATTTAAACATGATAAACCAACCCACATTCATAGGCTACCCATAGGATTTGGTTTTAGGTTCATCGGAGACCTACGATGGAAGTTAGATCCAATTTGGTGCCAATTTTGGGAGAATTTCAAGATTGGCACATGTAGTGCTTATCATTGGATCTAATAGATCTAAATGACATTTCATTGCTTGTTTGTAACTAGTATCGTATCCACAATTGGATACATGTAGGCCGTATCTCGTCAATTTGACGAAATGGGTTAATTTTGGGGGTTTCCCTTCGACACGGGGCCTAATGCATATCAATTCTTGACACAGACACGTAGATACTCTAATTACTATACGTATTATTCATAATTAGTGTTTTATACTTGCTCGTGTCCTCCGAGATACGTTTGGTTGTGTGTTGAAGCCGTATCGCAAGCGTATCATAGAGAAAATGTGGTACGGGTGCGGTGCACTCCATGTATTTATTGTTTGATCCTTTTTGCTATACGTACATACGTAATTCTCTCTCTCTCTCTCTCTCTATATATATATATATATATATATATATATATATATATATGATAATTAGGTGTTATATGTATGCATATAATAGTGTATTTGAGTTTATGTATAGGTATGTGTCTATATATATATATATATATATATATATATATATATATATATATATATATATATATATATATATATATGATAATTAGGTGTTATATGTATGCATATAATAGTGTATTTGAGTTTATGTATAGGTATGTGTCTATATATATATATATATATATATATATATATATATATATATATATATATATATATATATATATATATATCAATATGTATATGTATATATATGTGTTTGTATATATATAGATAGTTGGTATCTATGTATATATAGTTGTGAAAGGAGTATTTATATACATAGATGTGTATAGGAAAGGATACATATATATAACAGTTATATAGAATATGTGTGTGTACATATATATATATATATATATATATATATATATATATATATATATATATATATATATATATATATATTAACATAGAGTGCTATGTATCTATACTTGTATACTTGTATATATGTATGTGTGTGTTTGATGATATGTGTGTAAGAGGGCAGTGACTGTGGTGAGGAGAATCTCAGTGTTCAGCAGCAAAGGGGAGGGGGTATGAGTATCTCACTGTGCATTAAAATGCACAGTGAAAGTCGGGGTCAGCAACTGTGCAGAGGAGCTGCACAGTTCAGCAGTTCGGGCTGCACATAAGGCCAAGATAGAGTGTAGCTCTTGCACAGAGCTACATAGTGGCAGTTTGCTAGTACTGAGCAAGATGTGTGCAGCTTTCGGCCTACTGTATAGTTTAAAGAAGGGAATAACAGATCAGCACAGGGTGTACAAGGAGCTCGTGCACCAACAGCAAGTAAAATCTACTCAGTGAGAGCACAGGAGCTCGGGTCACTGTAGTACATTCTCAGACATCAGCAGCTGTGCAGCAGAGCAGCCTGTACAACGAGACCTCAACTGAGCCAAGTGCAGTATCTGCACAGTGCAAACCAAACAGTGACAGCAACACCAATTTCAGTATCAGCAGACCTTACTGTACAACATTGGTAGGTATCAGTATAGTGCAGTTGGGTTTTTGGTTTAGTTGAGATATTGGGTTTGTTAGTTATCAAGGTTTTGGGTTATGGTTAGTAATTAGTTAGGTCTTATATATATATATATATATATATATATATATATATATATATATATATATATATATATATATATATATATATATATATACTTGATTATGTAATTAGTTAGTTATGTATTTTAGTATGTAGTATTTATATCTAGTTAGTTAGATATATGTATTGGTAAGTTGATATTGTATGGTAGTTAGTAGGTAGGTATTATACTGATATGTATTTTAAGTACTTAGTATATATATTGTTATAGTTAGCATATTACTATTGTGGTATCTATATATATGTTTTATTTATTATGTTGAGGTTTGGGTTACCATGGAATACAAAGGTATTACTAAGGTATTGGGTTGATACCCAAGGTATTAAGTTTGGGTATCGAGGTAGGTGCGATACGCATTGGTGCAAGGCCACTGTATCCTATTGCAATTGATTGGATATAGTATTATAATATTTGACTTATATATATATATATATATATATATATATATATATATATATAATATTATTTTCATATAAATAAACTTGCGTATCTTAGGATATGGCTTTTTGAGTGTCTTGTTGTCTCTTAGATTAATTTATAGAGCATAGCTTCATAGTGTATCGACTTAGTGACTTAGCATTAGACTCTTGCAACCTAGATTTCATAGATTTGACCTAGAAATGAAGTATTGACTTAGAATTATATCAACTTAGCTTATTTTCATTCTTGAACCTTATATTGATACAACATACCATATATTGGTTATGAGACACCAGCTTGGGCATCAAGAGATACACCTTGGTCAGGACTTTAGGCGAGTATATTTCTTTGATAGTTTTTAATTAATAATAGTGTATATACATGTTCTAGAATTGTATACTTGATTCTGACACAGTGATTTCATGGACTGGTACTATATGGATCCCGTTAGGAGATGTTATCCCTTACCGTGTTCAGCGGGTACTCGTGTACATTTTATCTCATCGTGTATATTGGGTATTGATGATACTTCGTGTTCAGATACTGCTTGTATTCAGTGTGCTTATTCGTGTACACCCACCGCTCGTGTTCATTAGTTATGATATTCGTGTACACCCACTGCTCGTGTTCAGTGGTTATATTTCATATTCGTAGTGTATCGTGATTGGATCCATCGGTATTAGTTGGGGTGGGAGAGTAGGAGTTGATTATGTGATCAAAGCCATTGTTACATCGTGTACATTCTGGTTACATACCTTACTTGTAATCTGTCTTACTTGATCATGTTCACCCAACCCGATCACATAATAAACTTGTATTCTGAGGCACATTAGTTAGTTTAGATTGCTGTTATTTTATCATATTGTGATATTCATATTGTTGATCTATATTTCCGTACATTACCTGTATATCTATTGTTCATCATTCATATGTTTAGTGATCTTATATTTTATTTCTATTTCTATTTATATGCTTGATTATGCTATTGAAACTGCTTTCAGAGGTATGTACTTCGCTCCAATCCTGACTGGATATATTTTTCCAGATGACTGGCTTTTAGAGCAGTATCCCACATTCTACGGGCCGCAGGATGGCGTACATCTAGAGGATACTCCTATAGACCCGGAGGACTTAGTTGCAGAGCCTGAGGAGGTCTAGATTATATTTGTATTGGATTGTATTGGACTATTCTTTTGGTAGATTTACAGTTGTATTATTATTTTGGATTGTGGATTGTATCTTACTCTTTCCTTCGCTATTCCATTTGTGCATCATTCTTTCTTAGTTTATTTTGTGATTGAGATTAGTTATTCATGTGAGATACCATATTGCTCCTCCGTTTGGAGTTGAGATGATTGACAGGTACCATATTATATTGTTGAGATATTAGATAGTTAGAAATGACCCAGACAGCGTTCTACAACCGATTCTGTAGCGTAGGCTGGGCGTAACCACGTACTCGTGCCCGAATATCTGGGTGCGGGTTATGACACATTTTTAGTGGTGGCCCACGCAGGTCTAGATAGATATCCTAGTGGTGCTCGTCTAGAGTACTACTACGAGCCTGCTTTAGGAAACATGATTTAGGCTGAGAGTTACTCAATCACACCTAGGAAAATTCTAATATCTATTTTTACAAATCTTTATCTATTGAATATTGCTTTACTTTGCATAAAGTTCTATCCTTCTTTGATGATATCGTATCATATTCAATATTGATTCCGTATTTTAATCTATCTTCAGGATGCCGCCGAAGACGCGTTCCCATCAATCAAGTGCCGTGATAACACGATCAATCACTTCATCGCCCATGAGGGCAGAACCCTCAGACGATGGTCCAGCACCGACATTCAGGAGGTCAGCTTCACTGGTCTAGGTGGGCGTATCGGTAGCAGCTTTCGGAGGTGCTCCACCTCCAGTACCGAGGAGAGGACAGACAGCTTCAAAGGATCTTCCAACTCCACCACCTGTAGTTGATCAGACGCAGATGTTCGCGCTCTTCCAGCAGATGATGGAGGCACAGCAGCGACAGTCAGAGGTTCTACGATAGAGCATGGAGAACACTCACCAGATCATACTTATAGCAGTTGAGAGAGATACTATAACCCAGCCACAAACGACACCAGCTCAGTTCATTCTGCATCAGCCGAGGCCGGGTACTATCATCGACTTCAAGTGGATAGGCCCGAAAGACTTCAGAGGCACAAAGAGGAATATCTATATGGATGAGTGGATCGAGGACATCGAGCGAAACCTGTGGCTGGAGCAGATTCCAGAGGTGTTATAGATAGAGGCAGCGGGTTGTATGATGTTCGACATTGCCTTGATATGGTTTCGGATAGACCCGAGGATTGCAGTACCAGGACTCTCTTGGGAAGCCTTCAAAGAGCTTTTCAAGGAGAAGTTCTTCCCAGACGTGGCCCTTACATCTTTGGAGAGTCAGTTCCAATACCTCGTCCAGGGAGGTATGTCAGTGGACGAGTATACGGCAGAGTATTGCCGACTAGGTCGCTTCGTGGAGGGTCAGAATCCTAGTGGCAGAGCAAGGAAGTTCAGGAAGGACCTGAATCGGGAAGTCAAACCCCACACCAACGGAGATCCTACCGCCACCTTCGAGGAGATACTCAGACAGGCGCAGAGAGCAGAGGATGACTTAGAGCTTGGCTCTAAGAGGTGGAGGGACACAGGAGGATCCAGCAACAACACGGGTCCAGCAAAGAGGCCTCACATCCAGCAGCAGCACCAGAGGCCTTATCAGCACCAGAGGCAGCAGTATCACGGGCCAGCTAGAGCATCGACTCAGCAGATGCATCAGATCCAGAGGGCTGTAGTTCCTTGCACTTTCTGTAAGAAGCAAGGACACGGATGAGACGCATGCAGGATGAGGCTAGGCCAATGCTTATTCTGTGGATCGGGAGATCATCAGTTATGGGCTTGTCCCAAAGTCCCAGCTCATCCATCTCAGGGTGGAGGACCGGCACAGAGGGCACCCGCTAGACCACCAGCGGGCCAACAGAGAGGACCTCTTCCACCGCAGCAGCACCAGTTTGCCCAGGATCAGCAACAAAGAGGAGCGCAGCAATATGGGCAAGTATTTGCCTTGACTGTCGAGGAGGAGCTGGTTGGCGATGTCATCTCAGGTTCAGTTTATCTCGACTCCTTTCCAGCTCATATTTTGTTCGATTCTGGTGCTTCTTATAGCTTTGTATCTATATCTTTTGCTTTGAGGCTCGTCTTGAGTCTGAACCATTGGCGAGGACTTACAATATCACGATCGACAGTGGAATCATCCTTGTCAGTGATGTTTGCAAGAACCAGAGAGTTTATTTGGGAGGCCGTGAGCTGAGCGTATGTTTACTTGTAATGCCACTTCCGAGTTACGATATAGTACTCGGGATGGATTGGTTGAGTAGACATCACTCTAGTATCGATTGTCGTAGAGGCAAAATTTTATTTCAGACACCAGGAGAGCTGGAGTTCGAGTTTGTCCGAGGAGCAGAATAGAGCGAAGGCAATTTCTGTAGAGCTTTGGTAGAAGAGCAGGAGCCGCCACATTCATTGATCGCAGAGTTCTTGGATGTCTTTCCAGAGGAGTTGTCAGGGTTGCCATCAGACAGAGATATGGAATTCTCTATAGATTTGGTGCCAGACACAAAGCCGATCTCTCAGCACGTCTATAGAGTAAACAATAATGAACTGGTAGAGTTGAAGAAGCAGGTGGATGAGTTGTATGACAAGGGCTTTATCCATTCTAGTTTATCACCATTGGGTGCTCCAGTACTTTTTGTACCAAATAAGGATGGGTAGGTACATATGTGTATCGACTACAGGGCACTTAATAACCTCACTATCAAAAACAAATACCCGTTGCCGCGGATAGATGACTTGTTTGACCAGTTGAGCGGAGCGAAGGTATTCTCCAAGATAGACTTGAGGTTAGGGTACCACTAGGTGAAAGTAAAGAGGGAAGATATCCCGAAGACAGCTTTCAGGACTCGCTATGGGCAGTTCGAGTTCTTGGTAATACCGTTTGGGTTGACTAATGTCCCGGCAGTGTTCATGAACCTGATGAACAAGATATTTCATCAGTACCTGGACCAGTTTGTTGTAGTCTTTATTGATAATATTCTGATCTATTCGAAGACCCCAGAGGAGCATGAGCAGCAATTGAGGATTATTTTGGAGACCCTCAGGAAAAAGAAGCTGTATTGCAAGTTATCGAAGTATAAATTCTTCCTTGATAATGTTGAATTCCTTGGACATGTTATTACTGGAGATAGAATCTCGGTGGACCCAAAGAAGATCTCAGCAGTTGAATCATGGTCTACCCCGAGTTTAGTAGCAGAGATCAGGAGCTTCCTTGGATTAGCAGGCTACTATCGAAGGTTTGTTCAGGATTTTTTTAGACTTGTAGAGCTGATGACTAGGCTGCCCAGGAAGGACGTAAAATTTGTCTGGACTGAGGATTGTTAGTCAGCATTTGAGGAGCTGAAGAGGAGATTGACTACAGCTTCCATCTTGACACTACCATCAGGAGAAGGAGGTTTTTCCATTTACAATGATACATCAGGGAAGGATTTGGGTTATGTTTTACAGCAGCACGGCAAGGTGGTTGCCTATGCTTCTAGGCAATTATGCCCGTATGAGAAGAACTACCCTACCCATGATTTGGAGTTGGCAGCGGCTATCTTTGCTTTTAAATTGTGGAAATACTATCTATATGGAGAGAGAGTAGAGATCTTCACAGACCATAAGAGCTTAAAATATATGTTTACACAGAAAGAGCTCAACATGAGGCAGCGGCGATGGTTGGAGCTGATGAAAGACTTCGACATATTCTTACAGTACCATCCAGGGAAGGCCAACGTAGTCACGGATGCTTTGAGGAGGTATCCCGTGGCTATATGTTTGACTAGAGACAGGCATTTATTGGCAGATCTTGATAGTTTGGGCATTGAGGTATTAATTCCTGGAGTCGCAGCACAGATGTGGGGACTTCAGGTTCAGTCAGAGCTGATAGACCAGGTCAGAGCCGGACAGTATGAGGATGAGTCTCTGAGGAGCATCATAGCACAAGTTCAGTTGGGGCTGGTAGAGGGCTTTATTGTCGCAGATGATGGATTATTACGATACGGTACCCGGTTGTGTGTACCAAGAAGAGCATTGTGCGAAAAGATTCTATAGAAGGTGCATCGTTCCCAATACTCTATGCATCCTTGTGCCAACAAGATGTATAGAGACATGAGGAAGCATGTATGGTGGTATGGCATGAAGTGGGAGGTAGCTAGCTTCGTGTCCAGATGCTTAGTTTGCCAACAGGTCAAGGCGGAGAGACAGAGGCCAAGAGGATTGCTTCAGCCTTTACCCATTCCGGAGTGGAAATGGGAATATGTGACCATGGATTTTGTATCAGGGCTTTCGCATTCTCTAGGAGGCAAAATGCGATTTGGGTCATCGTGGACAGGTTGACCAAATCAGCCCACTTTCTGCCATTTAGAGTGGGTACATCTACGAAGAAGCTTGCGGAGATGTATGTGCGCCAGATTATCAGATTGTACGGTATTCCAGTGAGCATTATCTTAGATCAGGA